>NQII01005892.1:15236-50562 GCA_002778355.1 Clitarchus hookeri
AACTACAAAGAGTGGAGTGGAGATATTTTGGCGGCTCTTAACATTGACGTCTCGAGAGCCTACGAGGGCGGAAGCGAGTTGAGTACGAAGCACCGTCGGAATGCAAGGGCGTGGGGAGACTGGAGATCTGCGAGAAAACCCCGCCGACCGGCGGCATCGTACGGCAAGATCCCGGGAACGGAACCCCGGTTAGCCTTAGCGCGAGGCGAGCACTCTAGCCGTCGTGGCATGGTTACTTTGATGCTTTCAGTCGTGAACCCAGCTTGAGACTCGAAGACACGAGGAACTGTGATGCGGCAGGGATAGGGACTCGACTCCGAGCGATGTCTGGCGATGTGAGTAGTCGATGTTGTAGGGGAAGTGGTCGCTGACGGGGAGAGGTGTGTTGCAGTGTGCGGCGTGCCGAACAGGAGGCAGAGGATCGTCGGCGGGAACGTGACCAAAGTGAACGAGTTTCCCTGGGTGGTGGCCATGTACCGCAGGGGCAGGTTCTACTGCGCCGGGAGCCTCATCACCAAGAGACACGTCCTCACGGCAGCGCACTGCGTCGAGAAGTGAGTACCGCGTCCGCACTTTCTAGTCGGAGAGCCGGAGGTCATCTACCCGCTCGGTGGTGGCACTGTCTCATCGTAATTTCAGGAAACAATACTACATTATCGAAATAACATCAGTATTCTTTTACAATTCTGATTTCAGTTTTAAAACATTCGCAAGATAGTTTGACTTAAATGTGAGATATGAGGAGCCAACCTTGATGAGAGTGTGTCCTACCTTGCCGGGCTTGCGGGAGGGTGTGCATGTGCAGGGGGGTAGGGAGGTGGGTGTGTAGTCGGCGACCTTGCAGGCGAGTGTCGTTGTGCCCGCAGCGTCAACATGAAGGACGTGCGGGTGTCGCTCGGCGAGCACGACCGCGTCAGCAAGCAGGAGGCCGTCACGGTGGACAGGAAGGTCAAGGCCGCGGCGATGCACCGCAACTTCACGCTGCTCACCTTCAACAACGACGTCGCCGTGCTGGAGCTGGACTCGCCCGTCGTCCTCGGGAACACCATCCGCACCGCCTGCATCCCCGAGCACGGTGAGTTCTCCCCCCGGACCTGCCGCTTGCGGAGGGTGTGTGTCTGCATGCCCGAGTGCAACCATGTTGCGTTGTGTTATGTGAAATAAGCTAGGTACGTCTTAAGAGGGCCTACCAACCACACACACAGAAAACGTGTGCATCTGCTCGTCTGGCCATCTTCTGCGGATGTCACGATATAAGACAATAACTGTACAGTAGCTGTCTCTCTCTACCCCACTGACTCATCTCTCTGCTCCCACATTTTGAGACCCTTATTATTCTCCTGCATGGTGTTCAGTGCCTTCGTAATAATTGAGTCTCTCAAAACTTTCAGCGACGAAAATAGGGAATAAAATAAGAATTTGTTTGTTAAGATTGCACCACTCCTCGTAATGAAACAAATTCTAGAAATGCAGAAATGTAGATTTCAGAGAAAAAAAAATGCGGGTTATGCCCGAATACAGCTTTTTAAAATACTAATGAAAATAATCTTAACATAAAAGTTGAATGATTATTTCAATTGCACCTGTCATTGGAAACCATTATAATTGATTGGCCATTAATTTTCCTGCACCAAGTATATCATGCAATCGAGCAAACTGCAAGTGTCTACTTTAGCAGCTGTGATGAATTCTCGCAATGTCTCACCGAGCGAATTGGCGCAGTAGGTAACCCACTGAACTCGCATTCGGAAGGACCCGGGTTAGATTCCCGGTCCGGCCATCCTGATATCAGCTTCCCGTGGTTTGCCGAAATCACTCGAGGCAAACGTTCTGGCGGTTCGTTACTGCAGTCCGTAGTCTGTTCCTCCCCCTCCCCCCTTCTGCTTCTCTGAGCCCTACCTACCTACCTCTTGAAGAGATGGCATCCTTTCAATCTTCCGTTTATTTATATAAGTTTTGTCATTTTATAACTTACTGTTAAGGTTTGAATCAGTATTACATACAGAACTATTTTGCAGAATTCCTGAAACACAGGATGAAAAGAGATTGTTCTTGAAACAAGTACCATCTTAATAATGATCATTAATATAAACACTTGATATAGCGACACGAAATTTCGATAACATATCCATTAAATATTGACATTTGTACGTAGTAATAGTAACTGGTGAGCATGTGGATAGGACACTCGAGCAGCCTCCTCCTTAACGGGCCTGTAGATCTGCCACTGTGCCCTGGAGTGGTTAGGGAAAATGACGAGGGCAGGAGTGAGGGAGGTGAGTCTGGGAATCGAGCCCAGGTCCTCTCTGTCTGCGTGGGGGAGTAGCTGTTGTTGAGTGCGAAGGCAGGAGGAGGTACGAGGTGTGTGTTGTGCAACAGCGGAGGAAGAGTACGCCGGGCGGGTGGCCGTCGTGACGGGCTGGGGGCGCGTCGACGAGAAGAAGCCGACGTCGAGCACGCTGAGGAAGGTCGCCGTGCCCATCATCACGATGGAGGAGTGCAAGGCCGCCGGCTACAACAAGACGCGCATCACGGACAACATGATCTGCGCCGGCTACTCCGAGGGCAAGAAGGACGCCTGCCAGGTAGGCCGCACTCCTCTCACCCCCACCTTCGCTACCTGCTGTGCACGTGCACTACAACCTTCACAAAGGAAATAAGATCCCGCCCCCTCTCTACGAGCATTTCTCTACCCACTTATAAACTGCAAGGTTCGTGCCTATCTCTCTCCTGTAGCATTTTGTGCCTAGGCCGATTTTCCACTTTCTCTTCTTAATTGTAGGTTAACCATAGGTACACTCAGGGAGGTTGCCATGGCTACCCAGCCACTCTCTGCCGCGATGCATGCCTCCTTGTATGGATCCCCCCCCTTTTGTAAGCGTAAGGGGCTCAGCCCCGAGACACATCTAACTTCCGCCCCCGAACTTGGACGTACACCTAACATTTAAAATTAGGGTAGGTTAGGAAAAACAACTGGAGTAAGTTCACCGTTACTCGACAACTTTTCTGAAGTCCTGCTTAAGTTGTACTTCCGGATATTCCTATGCCTTATGCAAATAAAGCTTAGCTGACGCTTGAGAATTGCACCAAAAGGACAACACACCGCATTTGTGTACAATCAGTTACATCATTTTTTGCAGGAGAACTACTTATTACTAGGCATTTCAAACACACCTATTTTGTCTCTGTTCCATTCATTTTAATTATAAATGAAATATTATAACTTATGGATAGAATATAAGTAAAAATTCTGTTTAATAAAAAAAAATGCACTTTTATGTTAAGAGAAATGTAAAACGCTTGTGATATATGAAATATTTATGAAACAGCGAAATACGTCATGATTGGGCGATTTTTCAAAGGTTCTATTAAAAAAGTGCGACGGAATCGCGAATAGACTACACTGGAGTCCCAAAAATGAACGGCATTATATTTCCAACAGAACTGCAAAACCCCTCCTCTCTATATTTCGCAAAAAATAATTTACATTTCTTTATAGCAAAGGAAAATAAAAGTCGTACATTTTAGTTTTTAATAAGTATCGACACCTGTTAAATGCTATGTTTCCAAGAAACGTATTCCTTAATTCATCTACATAATGGGTTAACCTTTAAAATACATTAACTAGTGGTCAAAAATGACTATTGAAACACATTAAAGTTTCTTGAATTTTAAGAACGAACTGATATTTTCAATAAATACTTAAAAGAATATTAGTATTGGGCAAATCCCACTAATATAAGTACTAGCACTTACACCATGCAATGCTTGATCTGGTATTAGCACTTTACTGCCTGAGACAGAATGTACTGGGGAGAAGTAGTGTCAACATGGCCTCACTCATGTTGCAGGGTGACAGTGGCGGACCTCTGCACATCGATGGCCAGAAGGGAAGCATGCAAGTTGTTGGTAAGTGAGAGTTTTATTTAAAATTTTAATGTTTCATTGACAAACATAACTGGTATGTAAGCGATCATCATAACTGTTAACGATGGCACGCTCTCGTGGCTCAAAGAGGCCGCGGTGGTGTAGTGGTCAGATCATTCACCTCCCACCTAGGCACACCGGGTTCGATTCCCTTCGGATTCGTGCCGGGCGACGTCGCTGGTCGCCGGGTTTTCTCGGGGATCTCCCGTTTCCCCCGCCCTTGCAGTCCGCCGGCTGCTCCATACTCACCTCGCTTCACCCTCAACAGCTCTCAAGACCTCGATGTTAAGAGTCGCCCAAATACCTTCACTCACCCGAAATCCTTCAGTTGTCCCAAATTTTGGACTCGCATTCGGGAGGACCTGGGTTCGAATCCCGGTCCGTACATCCTGATTTCAGTTTTCCATAGTTTCCGGAAATCACTACAAGCGAATGCTGGGATGGTTTCTTACTGATGACCTCGCTGTCGATGAGAAGTTAAGCCCTACCTGCGTATCTACCTTAGTGACGTCTTCAGAGTAATGTTGGTGCTGCAGGGATCGTGTCGTGGGGTCGAGGATGTGCTCGCCCTAACTTCCCTGGAGTGTACACTCGAGTGGCCAAGTACCTGAACTGGATCGACGACAAACTGGACGGCGAGTGCAGATGTCCTCCTCCGCAGTAGCCGCATTTCACTCATCTTCAAGGTCACCGCTGTACCTGAACCCTCACCCGCTACCAAACTTCATCAGCGAGCTGCGGCCGCAACAATTATAGCTCCTTGAATTTTGCAAGTTCTTCCTGCGACAGTCCTGAACTTCAAGAACGCGTAATCGTGTGTGTTTCCTTCGTGATTGGACCATACACTGAATATGAGGTAGACGCTTCTCCGTCATCTGCGCATTTACCCAACGTTCACCCACCCCGAACTAACACAACTTTCAAAGTCACAAGATCAACAGTGATGCACGTGCTTTTTAGTACCTTAATTTAAAAATGACAAGCACTGTTACATCAATAAAATACTTTTACCAATTTGAATTTAATCAAATTGCATTGTAAATTCGTTAGAGGAAATATAAAAACATCTAAAAGCACTTGTTTACCAAACAGTATTGTAAACTCAAAACAAATCCACGTCGTTTTTTTGATAGTCGTGTTGGTAGAAAAGCAGTTCAATTTTGGGACACGGAGACAGGTTGTGCGCAGCCAGCGAGATCGATCTACCTTATCTTTAGTCTATGGATTAGCCCACTGTTGGTTGGACTAAGGTTATTTCAACTGCGGGTTCGGAATAAAACGTGATTTCTTATGGGAGAGTTTGGCACAGGGAAAATTGTCCATGTAATATGTTATGCCTTGCACTCTTCTAGTCACAGCTCATTTTTTGAATCTGAAAACTTGTCGATTTGACTTAGGTAACATAAAACTGTCCAATTAGAATAAAACAATAATGATGACAACATACAGAAATATCTTATATAAATTAAGAATTTACAAAAAAAAAAAAAAACTATTTCTACAGAAACATGTTATTAAATGCAGGGAAATATCATTATCTTCACTATGCTCAGATTGTATATTCAGAAACAATTTATAAACCAATTAATTTCTTGTTGTTACTACAGTATGCGGAATTCTCTTTCTTTGACTGTCATTAAAAAGTTCAATGTGAATGTATTTAAGTGATGTAATATTTAAATTATAAACTGATAGCTAGTCATTATTGTCATTGTCATGATTGTGTGTATTTAAATTGTGTAAATTATTTTAAATAAATATTATCAAAACCATAAAGAATATTTTTATTTAATCGCAGCACGTTACCAGTGGTATGTACCAAATGGTGTCAGTTTATATGCACATGTAAATATAAATAACCGCTCTCATATTCCATTCCAGTGAACCTAATCACTCTAGATACCACACTGTTCCTTTTAGCAGATTGTTTATAAACCAACAACAGTCGACCAATATTTTAATGTCCCTTTTAAAACGTGCACACAAAACACTGTTTCACCTAATCTATATCTCGCATGTTTTCAAAATATTTTTATTTCATACTGAAAAGAACCTGTTCGCAACATGTTGCTTATTCACTGAGTTAAAACTTGTTTATTCGCCGAGATTAACAGGTTATATAGTTCATGCAAAAAAAAAAAACATTAGCTGATTCTAAATATAACTAAGTTGATGGAAAATTTCATTAGGTACTCCTTAGGGACCTCATCAACAATTTTTGTAATCACTTAGATGCAGTTGGAGGTGAAAAACAAGTTCCAAGTTCTGAGGGAAGGCGATTCTGAAGGATGGTTACAGAGACTGACAACGACCATAGTACAAAAATTCCACATTGTCATTCAAGACCAATTACAAGGATCGAACAAAGGATCATTCTGAAGTTCTTCGTCGAACTGTGGGTTAACATATTCAGGCACAAACATAAGTATGTCCCAACAGTCTTCGAATCGATCGTCTATACTTGGTGGTAGGGATGATGGTCGTGGTGATGGCGGTGGTCGTGATGAAGTTGAGGGTCGTGCTGATGAAGATCGTGTTGTTGAGAGTCGTGATGTTGAGGGTTGGGCTGTTGAGGGTCGTAGTGATGATGCGGGTGGTAGGGGCCAAACAGCCGATGGTAAAGTTGATGGCATTGTTGGTAGGTCTGGTGTTGAAAGCTGTGGTGGCGAACGTATAGGTAGTGGTTGTGTAAACAGATTGTACAGTGTAGGCCATGGTGATGATGAATGAGGTAAGGATTGCGAAGAAGATGGTGTAGACGATGTCGATATGTGTGGTGGAGGTAGTGGTAACGGCAGTTGTGACGGGATCTGTCGAAGCAATGGTGTTGAAGATTGTGGCGGGAGCTGCAGTGGCGATGGTTTGTATTGTGGAGTTGAAGATGTGAAAGTTCTTGATGCTGAATGTGAAGAGAAAATTGTATTTGGCGAGATTGGTGGTGGTGATACTGGTGTTGGAGAATGTGATGAGGGTGACGATGATGTTGCGGCTGATGGCGGTGAGCGAAGTAGTGGCGATGAGTGTGATAAAGGTGGTGATGTTGGCACTGAAGTTGATGGTGAGGGTGTTGAGGTCGATGAGGGCATAACAGGTGACGAAGATGATGATGGTGATAGATTTAACAGTGATGGGCTTAGAGGCGATGGTGATGAGTGTGGCTGGGGCAATGGCTGCAACAATGGTTGTTGAGGTGTATACGAGCGTGGAGATAGTGCCCGTAGATGAGGTAATGGTGTAAGCTGCAATGCCTCGAAATGCGGCAATACTGCAGGAGGTTCTTTTCCTTCTTCTTCTGTTTCTTCTCTTTCGTCTTCTCTTTTTTCTTCTCCCCTTTCTTCTTCTCCTTCTCCGTCCCCTTCTAGTAACCACTTCAACTCGTTCCAGTCTCTGCCTGCAAGTGTTCGCTTATCTGTGAGCAGGAATTCTCTCATTTTTTCTCTGTAGGTTTTCTCGGCACCACATGTCGTCGGAAGTACTCGCTTCTCAAAAGTGCAGGCGCCTGCAGGAATTTTTTGTTTTTCATCAACAACTTGTATCTTGTCAGTCTTTCTGGAACCCCTTTCGATAATCGGCGTAGTTGGAGTTAAACCAGAATTCACACTAGTGACACGTTCTTCTTGCAGTGCGCAGGGAAACGGCAAAATTCCCATCGATTTTTCTCCGGAACCTAAAAGAACAGAACATTCATATTGTAGTACATTTTGGTGAGCAGTGAAAATACAGCATGGATAAAAATTAATGCCAATATCGTGACAATCGCCAGTTTTGATGTTTTACTGCAGCGTACTGGTTCTGTTAGTTGGCACACGAAGTTTACACAGAAGGTGGCAAGTGTCATTTAAAATGTGCATCGGGTGTAAACTAGCAAGTTCTAAGGAAGAGTGACATTTCTGTGTGGAGACAATTGGTGACTAAAGGTATTGCTAAATGAGAACACTGCAGAATTCAGTGTTGGGGACAAATGGAAAGGCCTTGAAAAATTCCATCGGCCATTGGCAACCTCTGTAATATTATCTACGGTATGAATAATCGAATCTGCTGGGGCTTAAACCCTGGTCGCTTTGGTAGAGGTCGACAGCTGTTTCATAGTCGCCCCATGGCTGTGAGTGTACACTAACCAGAAGTCTCACTGCTCCTTCATGCGAGGCACTGAACTGAAATACAATAATTTCGTCGTGCTATGTGAAAGTAAGATACCCTAGTCTGCAATTAGATTATTTTGGTGCAGGAAGGTGAACAGTAAACTTCAATGCAGTTGCCTAAGTTACACAAGCATAATGCTTTTTGGATACAGCAGTCGGAAAATTACATTTTTGGCTGTTATGAATGTCATATCCTCAACTTTTTACTCCGGAATAGTCAAGGTACGCGTTTTTTTTATTCAAATATACAGTAAATCCAATAACGTATTTTGGAATCATATACACAGCTCGACATAGAAATCGCTACACCCGTAAGATGTCATCCATTAGCAGTAAAATGAAGACCACATACAGTACCAACTGTGCAACGCAAATGGTTAAGATGACCGCCTGGGTAGGCCACCGAACGGCTTGCGGAGATCCAGCAGAAAACGTTTTATTAAAAAACCGCCTAACGTGTCTGAGTGAGGTTTGCTTACGATTAGCATTTAAGAAACGTTACGGGCCCCTATAAGATTTTCAGTTCCTCTATTTCTTTCCAAAGCATGGTTTGTGATAGTGAAAATGGCTCAAATGGGTTTTTTCACGGTCATTTTAGTTAAGAACATTCCGGTACAAAACATTAAAAAAGGAATAGGGATGTGCACCAAACCTTTATTTTTATTATTACGCCATAAAATGGTAGGATTTCAGCTCTGAAAGTCTCGTAGAGGCACGTTATCGACGGCAAGACTGCACGCCAGTTCAGTGCTTTGCGCGTAGAGGCGATGAGAGAGTTGATGCGCGTGTCTCGGTCGCCCCTAGCGCTCCCACGCTTTTACGCCTCAGACGTGCGGAATTCCTTCAAGCAGGCGGCCACCTTAAAGATACGTCGTAGAAATGTGACTGCATCACGTGGTGTAGGGAGTGCTTGTGGCCAGTACTCGGTGCTTACAAATGGCCTCGCCGTGTAGACATTCATCTCGGCCGCGCGACCACCACTGTGGCACAATGTGTGCAGGCATGGATACGTACAGATCGTGCGTCAATTAGAGTAGGCACTGGTCCTGATAGCCACGCTATCGTACGTCACATAGAGTAGGCAATGGTCCTGATAGACACGCTATCGTACGTCACATAGAGTAGGCACTGGTCCTGATAGCCACGCTATCATACGTCACATAGAGTAGGCAATGGTCCTGATAGACACGCTATCGTACGTCACATAGAGTAGGCACTGGTCCTGATAGACACGCTATCATACGTCACATAGAGTAGGCAATGGTCCTGATAGACACGCTATCGTACGTCACATAGAGTAGGCACTGATCCTGATATACACGCCATAGATAGAGATCGCAGCATCCACCGTCGTGCAGTAGCAGAACGTGGCACCACATCCAGANTCCTGATATACACGCCATAGATAGAGATCGCAGCATCCACCGTCGTGCAGTAGCAGAACGTGGCACCACATCCAGAGAGATCCTGCAGTCTGTGGGGTCTGCACTGCACTTGCAGTTGTTAACAAGAGACGTTCGTCGCCGTTTGAATGAGGCTGTCCTACAAACACGCCATCCACCGCACTGCTTGCCCCTGGCAGCTCGGCTTCGTGCAGCACGCCGTCGTTGACGCCAGTGATGTCAGTACTGGACAAAGGAATGGCGACGCGTTGTATTCGAAGACGAATCCCGCTGTGATCCGAATGCATCTGATGATCGCAGCAGTGGGCAACACGATGATCCGGCACAGATTCCATGTCCCGGAAACCAGGTGTCATGGTATCGGGTCCATCACATTGTCTCTCGGCCATGTCTAGTGGTTGTTGAGGTCCTGCAGACAACACAGCGATATCTCGATCAAGTCCTGCTCCCCCCCATTTTCTGCCATTTTTGAGCAGTATACCCAACGCTATCATACAGCGTACAAGAAGTGGACCTACCAGGTCCTTGAGATTTGTCCCCTATTATGTTGGGGTGGCGTGTCCCCATTATCAACCACCTGCCCAAACACAGACTGATATACGGGTGCAGTTCCAGGAAGCATGGCGGTACGTGCTTCAGGACGCTATCCTCTACCTGTGTGATGGAATGCTTCGTCGCATCGCTGCCTGTACAGTCGCGTGAGGAGGCACTACCCCGTATGAAGCACGTGTTTTGCTGAGGCTAAACAACACGGCCTTCATGCGTGAAATATTAATCACTGCTCATTTGTACTGTTTTCTAACAGCATACGGCGGTTTAATAAAGTTTCAAGCAAGGAAAGATGTTGTAGCTATTTCCATGTCCAGTGTTGTACTTAGAAAATGTTAACACGTAACTTATACATCGGTCAGGTGAGCACCTTCCAAGGATTGCTGACATACCAATGTACCCTGATAACAAAATGTGATTTATATGCACAACGTTAGTACACACATATGTGCTTTATATGTATATATACTTGGTGTATACAATATAGGGAAAAGTTAAACATTGATACTACGAAGCTGGCGACTTTAGAATCACTTATAATCTCACGCTGCTCAGATCAGGGACATAGCCAGAGGGAATCGAAGAGTGTCCGGGCCTACCCCTTCCAGACTTGAAAGCTAAACAATTAAAAATACATAAAAATGTAAAGTAATAGTGGCATGCCAATGGAAATGTACATACATGCCTGTGTAAATGTACAAAGCGACTGAGTGACATGTCATATTCTGTGAGCTGCTGCAGTCTATATATTCCCCGTTGTTCCTGTACAGTTAATGTCGTCTAGATGTGTGTCTCATCCACAGACGTGGCAGTGACGTTCATTCACGTGTTCTCATTGGCTATTTTATAAATGTGGTGACCTGACGCAACGCATGCGCAATGTAGACATTGTCTCCTCCTGGAGAACTTCATGTTTTTGCAAGCCTCTATAATTACTGACTGTGCTCTCAACTAGGGCTTACAAACACTCAGGATAAAAAAATAAAACATTCGTTACGGAAAAAGAGAACATTAAAAAAATAGAGTACAATGCAATTTCATTAGTGCAGCAAAGTATTTTGCCGTAGAACTATACATTAACTTTTTTTTCACATAGCTTATTATTAACAACGTTGGAAAAATATGTTAATCAAGTCGTTAGTATTTCAAACAAACTACTTTTCAAAGTTCAAATAATACCACAAAAATGTTCCAATTATCATTTTTCATTAAAATATGGAAGCTAAGCACCAGGAAAATAAACTTTTATAATTACAATTGTTTTACACGAAACAAATTAATACACACCCTGCAGTATGAAATGAGAAAAGTAAAGACAAATCTTAAATATAATTTACGCGGATTGTCAAAAAAAAAACACACAGACGTTTGAAATGATTACCCAAGAAAATGTTGATAACGCAACTATAATACGTTTTGTTGCATAAGAACCAATAACATCACAAATATTTATTTTCATCAGGTAAAAAAAGCTGGAAAGTTTTGATCATCGCAAAAAAAAACCGGCCACTTGTAAAATAAGTGCTTAAAAAGTAGACATGTCATTCTTTTGCTGGACGTCTGGTAACCCTTCTCACAACGAAGAAGTGTTCTTATCCACCTTACAGTGAACGAGGTTGTATACAGTGAAGATGTTAAAAGACCCTAGTGGTAGGGGCGGAGCCAGTTCGGGGGAGGACAAGGCTGAAAGAGGAACAGAGGAGAGCGCACTAGCCAATAGGAAGCGAGTCTCCTGAAAGATCTGCACAAGCAGTGCGTGCAACAATGGCACGGTCGCATGCAGCAACCACCGAAACAAAAATCCTGCAAACGAGACATTCCATAGGAGACATTCCATAGGAGACATTCCATAGGAGAAATTCCATAGGAGACATTCCATAGGACCCAAGTCTTAAATATATATCAAAACACAAGTAAAAAAAATTTTTGTAGCGAGAAAAAATCACCTCATTTAAAAAATAATTTATTAAGATCCCTCGTTCAGCATCTCTATAAATATTTTGGACTTTTTACTTACTCCCGAAATATTAATACTCTTATTTTTTTTTCTTTGAAATAAAGTTCTGTTTTGATTTTTATTGCATTATTTTAAACGTGCCACAGTTCAAAATTATTTTGTGAAATTAATCTACGTGATTACTAATTGAATGAGTGATAATTTTCTACTTAGCCGTGCAGTTGTCTTTTTTTCAACTACGTAGTTTTATGAAACACAATTTTTTATTTAACAACAAATTGTCATTTCATATTATTTATTTACGAATTATTTATTTTTTTGTTAATTTATTCTCTGTAGAAGCCAACTCATAATGTGGATTTCATGTTTATGTTTGTATAGGTAGCCTTACTATTACAATTTTTAATATAATTTTTCTTAATTATTTGTTAAAAATTAGTTCTAACAGGTTCTGTACAGTTGTTGAGCGATTTTTAAAATTCATGTTCCTGCTGAGAATTGAACACACGCCAACAGATTGCGAAGTGTACAGTGTTGTTAAGTTGGTAATTTAGGAACAGAGAGAGGATTTGAGCATTTACTTTCTTTCGTATTGGCTTGGTGCTGAAGATCGAGTTTGATGTACTGTTAAAACTCGATGTCATAACTCACACTGAACATAAATCCCGTACACGCATCAACTCACTATGTGAAAACCAGGCCTCTCCCAACAATTCTGCAATACTCGCGTAAAATAACGTGTTCCTTTCTCCACATGCCATACTCTTGTCATCCCCCATCTATCTCTCCAAACAATAAACTTTTCAGTAGCTTACTTTTCACGCTGCAACCTTTCCAGAACTTTGCACAAGAATTTAGTACATTTTTTTCATTAACTGTTTTACATCATTAAAAAAAACTAACTAGTGAGTGATGACATGGGAGAAACTACGAATCAGTCTTGAAAATATGGAACAGTTTGAACGAGCAGTTTGGGAGAAACAGCGCGATTACAAGTTGAGAGGTTTTCCTCGCGGCTTGGGCGTCGTTTTCCTCTCGCCTGCTATTCTTCCAGTACTGAGTCAGGGAATAAGCTCCTTCCCCTGGCTTCAGCTGATACTACCCGCAGAACAGCAACGACGCCTCTCCACACGTATACTGTATACAGCCTCCTTGTGCCCAACGTGAAAAGATCGTGACGCAGGAAAATAAATGCAAACCGACACTTATGTGGCAAGCTGAACTGTGGTATTAACGACTGTAAGGATAGCTTATTATTGAAATACTACCTGTAAAATCGTTGTTTACCTTTTAACGATTTCTCGGTTTGTAAATTTTCTGCGGAAAATATATTTTCCCAGAAAAATGTACAAATCATTTATGCAGAGTTAACACATTTGCTTTCGTTTTATGGCATGAATTCAAGGAGAAAATACGAAAATGGTTAAAAATTGCTAAGTTTATTGTTTGAGTTATTTACTTAAAAGTAAACAACGAAATAGAAAGTGGCATCTGCAATGTATGCTGTGTGACTTAAAACTCGTGCAATCTGCTGCTGCAAATATAATTTCCGAGTAGTTAAGCTTAGTTCAAGTGCACGTAGAAACCTTATCAGGACCGTCACTTCAGTTTCTAATGACCCGACAGTCACTATTCCATCCTGCCCAGGGTGGAATGCAGTCACATGCGATGTCTTCCACTTCAGTGGAGGCAAGTTCGGCTCTTTTCAACAAGACCAGCCCAGTTAATTTGAATGTTGGATTGAGGTGAAGTCCACTTGCTTCTCTGCTGGTGTATGTGCGCAGATACTCGTCACTCCACGGTTTCCAGGCCCTCTGTTGGAACTGAGTGATCAGCTCCCACCTGTCGAGATTATTCTGAGGAAGATCTGTCAAGTCGTGATCTAGCAGAGTTACCAAAGTATCACCCACTAGGGAATGCCCTGGAGTGAGACCATCATACTCTCGAGGATTCTCTGACAAGGCACGTGGCGGTTCAAAGTTCAGAACTGCAGATATCTGTGCAAACGGGATTCTAAATAATTTTTCGAAGGCAAACAGCTGTGTGCCCATTACAAATCTCAGGTGTTGTTTAACACTTTTAATGGCAGCCTCCCAGATGCCACCAAAGTGTTGACTGGGGTTGGTAAGGGGGAGGGGGGAAGGGACTGAACAACCACTTTATCCCTCTCTTGTTTGCCTCACTGACAATTTGTTGCTGGCTTTCGCCACAATCAAGGCTTTTGTAGACTTTCTTCAGGTAGTTTCTGGCACCAACCAGGTTGGTTCAGTTGCTCGAGGATATTTCTGATGGAAGGTCTCGGATGGACACAAAGTGCTTCAGTGCAGCGAGGAATGCTGATGCAGACAGGTCGGCCAAGAGCTCCAGGTGTACAGCCTTAGTCGCCATGCAGATAAACAAGCACAGGTAAACCTTCTTGGGGGTCATCCTCGTTCTAATTTGGGTAACAGGAAATGGGCGTCTGAAGTCAATTCCAATATTACAAAATGCTCTACCCTGGACGAGTCTCGAGATAGGAGGGTGCCCATCAATGATGCTGATGAAACTGCACTCACTTTAAAACATGCACACAATTGTGAAGGATCTTACGAATCAGAGTGCGAGCAAAAATTATCCATAATTCTCGATATATCAGGTAGAGTGTGGTTGATGGACCTGTGTGCAGGTTGGTCATGTGACAATGCATTATGACCAATTCGGACAGTGCTGCCCATCTTGACAACACTTTTCGAGACTAAGAACAGCACAAGGCTTTTAATGGGTTTAGAACAATGTTCTCCCTTTTCCAAAGCTCTAATTTCTTCCCTGAAACAAAGTGCCTGCACAGTCTTAACACAGTAACTACAGGCATTGTACAACTCCTTTGTTGTCTGTGACTTCTCGGTAGAAAGGAGCAGCTTTTGGAAAATTACTTTTATTTGTAAGATACACACCATGACTCTCTGAAGTTCAGAAAATGAGAATAATTTCTGCAGTAAGCCGAAAGATACATCAGAGTTTGGCACCTGATTGGTGTTGGCCACCAATACATTGGATATCACTGGTTTCACCGAAATAGAGGGTAAAGAGTCCGTAAGACACGTCCACGCTCTCTATAACTCTTCCCCAACTGGCTCATCCCAACCTATGCCTTGAATCCACAAGGTCTGTAACGAAGTCTTATCGGGTGTGACCACAGGTGCTTCCCATACAAATGGGTCTAAAAGGCGAGCAACATTGGAGAGTGTATTAAGCTTTGTTAATGGTAAGTAATGGGCAGTCACTCGTAAAAAAAATGGTCCTGTACTATGGGTTCCATTGTAGGCTCAACACTCCTGCTGAATCAGAGAAACCAAACATACGAGATGAGTTCTCCAGTTCATGTTGATGATCATCCAAGAGCTCTTTACGACTGGAGCAACACTTGAGTAGTTTGAACCCTCCCACTGCCAATAGTCCGATGAGCCGTGTCTTTAGTAGCTGAGCATCAGCAACAGTCTCATCTACTGTAACTATATCGTCAACAAACATATAATTGGGTATGGCATGTGCAGCCAGGGGTTTCGTTGTCTTAATGACTTCCATCCAGATGTTTCGGTATGGTGAAAGAGCTCACAGATATTAAGGATCTGCGATGGAATATGGGCATTCTAAGTGCGAAGATGTCGTCATTTCCCCATCATATAAATTATAGTGCGTGGAATATTTTTTCCCGTCTCCTGTAGCATTCCCTGGCAATCGGTAGCACATTTTCTTTACATACTGAGCACTTTAATAAAAAAAAATACTGCATTGGCTAGGGGTGTTGAGAGCCTATGAGGGGGAACAAATATGTAGCAGTTGTGGAATGCATGGATGAGGGAAACAAAAGTTATCCGAGAAAACCTGCAGACCAGCAGCATCGTGCGGCGCTATTCTCATGTGCGAAAATCCGTTGTAATAGAACCTAGCTCTAGCTCGCTTTATGGGGGGAGGGGGCGAAGCAGAGGTGTGAAGACCATGACCTCCCCTTCCTCAACATGCTTCTGGGAGGTGCAAACGGGAGATGCTGTGTGTGGGTTCGCCATGGGTGGCGATCGCTGCTGCCACCATGTATACATAGTGAATTAACTTTTCCCTAAAAAAGTACTACAAGTGTGGAGGAACGAATATCGTGTCTATCGAGAACATGTGGCGTGCTTTTTAGCCCATGTAGGAGTGAAAGAGGGTTTTACAAGTGCTCAACAGTTCAAATCGAACAGTGGTACGGAGCGCCCCGAGAGAACCAGCACTACCGGGAATCGAACCTGCCTCGCCATGTTGGGGCAAAGCAGTGCTGTAAAGAATGGACTTGCCTTGTGGTTGCCCCCCCCCCCCCCNTGTGTGCTGCGGTAAGGACGTTGTGATGTTCTCCTGATGGTTGGTGAAGACACTAACCACTAAGTCATGCGACCCCCTATTATGTGGCGTCGTGGAAGATGTCACAGTTGCAAAACGGGCCTAGGAGCTGTTTTTGCTGGGGGCCTGAACTGATGTGCCAAAATTTTCATAATTTTGTAGATTGCAGTACGCCTTCTGACCTGAGTAATTTCTGCAGTAGCACTTTGTTTTTTTGTGCATTAGTAAAAGAACCTCATGTGCACAAAAGTGTGTACATTAAAAACTTTTGGCGAATTTATTGCGTATGTGTTACCTTAATATATATATATTTTTTATCTTTGTGGTATTGTGTAGGGACGATAGGGTGAAAGTATGTGAGCGAGCATCGGAACTTTTTGTGGGCATGATGGTGGTAGCAAGCCACGTGAGAACAGTTTTTACCACAAAAATGAACACTGATAACGAAGTAGATAGCTTTCTAGCTTTTCGAAAATTTATCATCCATATGGCTATGATAGACGGTCATGTCTGGGCTGAAACATCGAACCATTTCCCGACACAGGAGTCCCAACACTCGCAGGTTTCGTGGGCTACGTCGCTATTGGGATCCTTGTTACCAGGTCTCTATATCGCCAGTGTGCATATGTATCTCTGCTGGCTCGGGCTTCATGATGGACTGGAGTTGTTTTATAATCGGTATTACGAATATTGCGGTGGATTCATTCTGTCATGTTATATTGCAGGGGGTGAATCTGCGATCCCAGCACCCATTACATGTAATTACATTAAATCTGCAACAGCAGTGGCTTTGTTTGCAGTGGTGCCAGGCCAGAGCAATATGAAAATCCACAGACTAAGAATGTGTGATGTTAAGTGATGAGTGCCGCTTCGCTATGTGGAGTGATGATTATATGCGCCAAGGTGTGGATGGCCCTTGGTTAATGCCATAGTACCAATATCGCTATCGAGTGGCACATTCCTCTCTCAAGTTTCAAGCAGACTTTAAGGTCTGGGGAGCAATACCCTACAATAGCCGATTAGTTATTGTCATGTTATTTCCTCCCATTTCTGGCCAGGATTCCAAGTGCATTATACCAGCAGGATAACTAACACCCGACCATACTCGGCACGAGTCACCCAGAACTCCCTCTATCATGTCCAAACACTACAATGGCCTGCCCACTCCCCTGACACATTTCCAATGGAGCATGTGTGGGTCCAGTTGAAACACCAGCTGCTGCTGTGCCAAAGTATCCGGTATTTGGAACACACCGTACAACAATTGTGGGCCTGTTTGCCTCAGGACAACCTCTGGCGTCTGTTGGACTCCCTGCCAGACTGTGTTACAAAGTATATCGCAGTGCGAGGGAATACGATGCACTATTGATGATGACCAGATGGCGTACCACATAGCCATAAGTAATTGACCTGCTGATTCTGTGGTCTTGTGTAATACTCATTTGTATCACTACCTCTACAAAATTTCAGTACAATCCGATGCAAACNTGCTGATTCTGTGGTCTTGTGTAATACTCATTTGTATCACTACCTCTACAAAATTTCAGTACAATCCGATGCAAACTTCTGTGTGCACCATTTTTACTGTTCGCCAGTGTATTCCAGGTTATTACATATATTATTACAAGATGCCTTGAAGAGGAATAGAGTTCGTGAGGGACACAGGTCTTAATAAAAATAAAAGAACTAAATTTGGTTTTATTATTTTATTATTTACAGCATTAATCCATCTATCTCCACTATTACTATTTTTATTTNATTCTGTGTGCACCATTTTTACTGTTCGCCAGTGTATTCCAGGTTATTACATATATTATTACAAGATGCCTTGAAGAGGAATAGAGTTCGTGAGGGACACAGGTCTTAATAAAAATAAAGAACTAAATTTGGTTTTATTATTTTATTATTTACAGCATTAATCCATCTATCTCCACTATTACTATTTTTATTTCTCAATGAGTGCAGTATTTAATGTCTATCTCAATTCTAAGTAAAGTCCTCCAAGTCTCTGTTTGGTTATAGTCAATTAACTAACCCTAATTTTTATCACAACAGACCCTCTGTTGCCATCATCTGAAAATATCTTTCACTCACGCATCCAGTCCAATAGTCCAGCCTACCATATGCACTCTTCACTACACTGATGCTCATAGTCGCACAATTTCCTCCCTTTGCACTCGTTGTTCTTCTCGCTCGCCGTCTATCGTTCAAGGTGATGCAATTACCCAAACTCCAGACACTCATAAACTGCCGACTCGGAGGCCCGACGTGCTTTTATAGTATCAGTAACAAAGATCTGGACTATTTCCTGCACCCGAGTCACACTGATATAGGCAAGGACGATCAAAACCAGCAAATTCCTCAGACGAATGCAGGAATTCTATCTGCTCGAGGTCAGAAGCATGCGAGCAGCAAACTGCTTATCGTGGAGGCTCGCTTTTCGAAACAAGATACATATTTCTTGGATTATCGCTCGCCTGATCTTCATTCTTCCATTCTCGCCAGCAATACAGGGCAAGGAGAGTGATTATGGCCTGCGACAAATAACCCTGCCCCCTCCTTAAGTCTGTTCGTCCCGAACAGACTCAAACTTCCGGGACTGAGGACAACCTTCGGCTTCGCCCAAGAGCCTTGCCAACCGATCCGAAAGATCTTCAGAACCCTGTAGGTGCCTTCCCAACATTTCTGTAGCTATGTGCAGTACCCTTTTTGCCTCTGTGGGTTGTACAGCCACACCAGTTTTCCTTCTTGAAATACCTCGCCCGACGTTCTCAAATTATACCACATCTTCATACTGTCACTATTTATTCTGAGGTGCTGTCGAGAAAAATCGTGAATGCCAACTAGTCTGCCATGAAATTCGCTGGCATAATCACGGGCTGCTCCTCCCTCTTCTGTCGGTCGGCTAAACAGAAAGTCAATAGAAAGGAGTAGATCACTTTCAAGCAGCATCCATTGGTGTTACCCTTGTGGATTCGTCAACTGCCGAGCGGTAAGCAAGGAGAAACAATGGCACCTTTGAATCATTGTCCTTTTGGTAGTCTGCCACAAAAATCGACAGGTACTATTCAAGAGTGTGGTTAAGTTTCTCAACCATTCCATCCGACTGAGGGTGTAAGGCTGTAGTCATATACATTTTCATTTTCAGAATCATTGAAACTCCAGGAACAAGGCAGCTACAAAGTTTCTTCCCTGGCCGAAATAGAGTTCTAGTGGCACCCGAAACCTCGAGAAGACATGCTCCGTGAATGCAACGGTCACTGTACGTGCTTCTTGATTTGGGAGGGGAATAACCTCAGGCCACATATTTAAGTAATATTGGGGCACCAGTAGGTACCGATTACTTCTCTCTGTGACAGGTAAGAAGCCCAGAATATCTACTTCCATCCTCTATAATGGGGCTCCAACATTGTATTTCTGGAGGTGACCTTGTCCCCTGATCCTTGGGCCCTTCCTCGCAGTTCAGATGTCGCATATTCGATGCCACTTCTTAACGTCCTCCCGACAATGAAGCTTGTAGAGCTCTGTCAAGGGTCTTATTAACACCAAAGTGTCCACTGTTTGCCGCATTATGCCGTTCCTTTAAGACTTCAGGAACTCTGCATTCCAGAAGGATCGGCTGTAAGCATGTGAATTTTCCGTCATTTAATTCCCAGTTTCTGTAATGAATGCCATTCTTCAGTTCAAGGGAATTCCATTGTGCCCAGTATGCTTTGATAGCTGTGCTTAGATTAGGCATATCTTCCCATTTTGGCTGACAGCCAGCTTCTTTCCATTCTAGTAATGGCTGCAAAGTGGGATCATTCAGCTAATCTTTCCTAATAACCTCATCACTCCAGGTATGTGACACATCACAATGTATAGAACCTTGAATTCTTGTCCTCTGTACATTCAGTGATTCACCGTTCTTGTCTTCCTGGCATTCACAATGACGAGAAAATGGCTCACATGGCCTCCTAAAAAATTCATCTGCACTGCTGTGAAGGCGTTCAGATTTGTGCTGTATTTCAAAGTCATATTCTTGAATATGCTGTATCCACCGGGCTATTTGACCTCCCAAGTTCTTAAAATTCAGTACCCAGCATAATGAAGCATGGCCAGTTCTTATAATAAAATTTCTGCCATAAAGGTAAGTGTGGAAGTGTGAAATTGCCTTCACCATTACCAGAAGCTACCTGCATGTGACACAGTAATTTCTCTCAGGCTTAAACAATGCCACCCTGAAGTATTCTAGTGGTCTTTACTTCCCATTCTGAACCTGAGATAACACACCTACAATGCCTACATCACTAGCATCAGTGTCCAAAATGAACATGCCCTCACATTTCGGGAAACACATGACTGGTGGAGATATCAGAATTTTCTTTAGCTTACGAAAGGCATCTTCACACTCAGTAGTCCAATGAAATTTAGTTTTTACTTCAGTCAGTTCATGAAGTGGCTTGGCAATCTTGGCCAACCCAGGTACATGTCGAAGGTAATAGGTACAGAATCCCAGAAAACTCCGCACTTCAGTTCTGTCAGTTGGTGTCGGCCAATTTCTTATTGCTTTGGTCTTCTCGGGGTGTGTTTCTATTCCATGTGCCTACACTACATGACCAAGAAATTTAATTTTGGAACAGGTGGCACTTCTTAGGAACTAGTTTCAAGTTGGCTGCAGCCACTTTCTGGCATACTAAATTTAAGTGAGATATGTGCTCTTCAAATGTCCTTCCTGTCACAACAATATCATCTATGTAAACTTGACAGATATCTTAAGGCAGGAATTTGTCCATCAGGCGTTCGAAGGTGGAAGGGGCATGCATTACAGAGCCCAAAAGGCATAACTTTGATATGCCAGGTTCCTTTCCCTTGGACACAAAATGGCGTCTTATATTGGTCTTCTGGGGCCACATTGCACTGCCAGTACCCACTCTTCACATCCAAAGTAGAAAACCATTGCGAACCTGCTAAACTGTTCAATGTGTCATCTATCCTGTAATGAAAATTTCACCCACAGTGGGTTGACAACAGACTACTGGGCAGCATATTGGAGAAGACAAATCATGCCATGTTGACACCACAAAATGTGTACTCCCTAACCGTAGTACACCAAGTCGAGTATCTATACAGCACCCCAGCCTACATAGAACATCTAGCCCCAGAAGAGACATTATTCCTATATTTCTGCTATGTATATATCGTGCTCTATGCTAAGATCACCAAGCTTCAAGATCACTTTTATCTTACCTATAACTGGTGTGGTCTCACCTGTTACTGTATTCAAATATTACCGTTCCATACTGTCATCGGGCGATCGCTGAGAGGGGGAGGGGGGTTGCCCGAGGATGTCTGCTCGTACTACTGTTATGGTTGCCCCAGTGTCGACGACCATCTGGCAAGGAACACCATTCAGGCTCCCCTCCCCCCGTATTTCATCCCAATCTTATTTCACCTACAGCACATGTAAACAATTGGAGCCATCCCTCCAGCAGCACCGACCTTCGCCCCCGAAGATAGGTGTTTAGAGTTTTTCTGGATGTGCTGTATTCTCACTGCTGCTTATGCTGCTGCTGTGGGCAGTAGGCTCTCAGGTGTCCTGGCTGTCCACATGACCGGGGTGCGGGCTCCTGTCTTGCAGAATCCACCTCCGGTGCTCGGGCCAGGGCGTCCTGCATGTCGTGGGGTGCAGCCATACGTACCGCTTGTTGTACCTCTGCGTCGGCGATGGCATCGACGAAGAAGCCGACTGCGATGATGTCGCGAGCTTCCTCGGGGCACCCTTCCAGAGGCAGGTGGGAAAGCCGGACTATGTCTTGCCATAACTCCTACAGTGGCTCTCTTGGTCACTGGGTGCCGCTTCGCAGTTGAGCATGGTGGGCGTGTCGCAGGTACCGGTCGCCGAAACGTAGTTCCAAGGCCGACACCAGTGTGGGGTACTCCACTCGATGTTGCTTTGGCAGAGATGTTGAGTGCAGGACCTCTCAGTACTGCTGCGTGGTAGTAAGCCCGCTGCTCAGCTGACCAGCCATTCAGGGTTGTGACTATTTCAAGCTGGTGTTGGTACCTCCGCCAAGAAGTCTGGCCATCGTAAGCGACGGGCTTAACTGCGAATCCCTTCTCCACTTCCGGTTGCATGACACCAGTGTTGTATAGCTGACGGGTATCTTCCGAGGTTTCTGTATTCACCACTTGCCCTTCTTCCCCAATTATATTGACTGTTGTTGTGATAGTAGTGGAGCTTTGCTGCTAAAAAAATTCCTGCCATTCTTGTTTCAATGCACTCATTTCATTCTGCACAATGTCCACTCTTTTATTTAAAGTGTTGAATGAGATTCTACTAAATAATTTGGTAATGTGTTTGCGAAAAATTTACAAAAAAAAAAGTTAAAGATTTAAAATTATTTTGTGAATATGAAAGAACAAGAACAATCTCTTCTATCTAAACAACTGTATCAAATTATTAATACTTTTGGTGTTTCATAAAATTTTCCATTTAATAACATAAAAATATGCAACTTCGGGTGTATAAACTATTTTACATGTTCTTAGTTGTAAACATATTTGATATACACGAATGCAAAACACTTGTGGTACGTGACATATTTAGGACCACAAGAAAATCTTTAGTAAGTATTTATTGCGTGTAAACATTTACCCGCATAACCTTTTTATATAAAAAAAAATATTCCCCAAAGACAGACTTCCGCCGCTCTTTCAATAAAAATCTGGCTTCGTCCATGAGTCATAAAAATGTGGGAGTGATACGTTTCACCTCGGCCACCCTTGCTCGAATTGGGGAATGCGATAGATTGTGCACGTACCCGTGAATCTTATCTCTCCTTGCGCACAGAAATACAATACGGGTCTACGCGGGATCCGTATCCAAGAAGATGATCCTGTTATCTTAAGCGTTTTTACTATACCCCGTGTGCTTGTCTACGAGAGGAAAACAAGCTTCAGATTGCGAAATACCTTGTAAATCCGAAGTATTATTTCAAATCTCAACAACACTGTCTAAAACGGTAATTTTTTTTCACACTGCTTAATCTGTGACCAGTAGTGACAGCTAACAGGATACCTACAAACTCGAACACAGTCACGCGTGCAGTATTTTTATACTTACCCCCCAACAAGGGCGCACGCAAGGTGGGAGGTAGATTGGGGGAGGGGGGCTGAAGTAGATAAAAACCATCCCAAAAATTTCAAAATAATATTAATCAACATAAACAAATTTTCCATAAATCAACTGAAAATTGAAGTAAACAATTGCAATAAGTTTCCATTGAGCGTACACTTAAAATTAATATATGTTATATATTGGGAAAAGGTACTTTTCTTATTGGGCAAAGTGTTTACTTAAAAAACGAGGTTATGCCGCTCCGAAATAAAACCTTGTGTACGCAACTGCTCCCCACCTGTAAAATGCAAGGGCCACCGCATTACATTCTTTTACACTGCGGGAAAATGAAAAATGAACACCACTAAAGCGGTGTTGTAGAAACACCATTTACGGATGGGGCACTGATAGAGCGTACATGCAATGATTAACAGCGCTATGCTGCGGACAGAGTAGGAACCGCGTAATAGACATAACACCGCTGAGCCCAATACAACTGTAGTTGACTCGGTGAAAGAGTAGTCTGTTGTTTCAAGCATCGACCTGTGTGTAGGAAGCATTGTGGAGATGCCACGGCGGCATAGACGACCACACCTAGTGCAGTTAACGGACTTTTAACGAGGTCGTATTGTGGGCCTGAGGGAGGCTGGATGGTCATTTCGAAGAATTTACCAAAGCAGCAGGATGTGAAGTATCTTCTGTGCATCATTAGTGGTGCCGGTGGTCCAACGATGGTGCAAATACTCGTCAACCTGGTTCCGGACGGCAGCGGAATGCCGATTCCCGCCTGGACCGCCGCATCAGACGAACATCCATTGCTGATCGCACAGCGAGCGCAGCGCATATTAGGGACACTGTTGTATCTAGGTTTCCGCTCGCCAGGCTTCCTCTCACTCCTCACTGTGCAGCCCGCCTCGGATGGTGTCGCGAACGACGCCACTGGAAGGATGAATGGCACGGAGTTGTGTTTAGTGATGAGAGCAGATTCTGCCTTGGCGTCAGTGACGGTCGTTTGCAAGTGCGGCGCCGACCAGGAGAGCGGCAACAACCAGAGTGTGTACGGCAGCGACATACAGAACCAACTCCTGGCATCATGGTCTGGGGGGCAATAGCCTACAATGACCGCACGCCTCTGGTGTTGGTTGAGGGAACTATGAACAGTAAACACTCTATCCAGAACATCATCCAGCCAATTTTGTTGCCGTTCCTACGACGCCAAGGAGATGTCTCCTTCCAGCAGTACAATGCCCGTGCACACACGTCTAGTGTTACCCAACGCGCTCTCGAAGGAGGTGTTCGTCAACTCCCCTGGCCAGCACGATCACCCGACCTGTCCCCCGTTAAACTTGTGTGGGACATGATGGGACGGCGTTTGGTGCGGTCTGCAATACCGGCAACAAACTTCCACCAATTGCAACAACAGGTGGAATCAGCGTGGCGCACTATTCCCCAAGATGACATCCGCGGAACCTTAATGATCGTCTCCACCAACCACTTCAGGACTGCATCGTCGCTAAAGGAGGCTACACAAGATACTGGAATTGTTTTCGCATGTGGAATAGTGCTGGACGATGCCGCTTGCCGGCGGGTTTTCTCGGGGTACTCCGGTTCCCCCGCCCTTGCACTCCAGCGCCGCTCCATTCTAGGGTTTCATTTCTGTCGTGCTCGGGGATGAAGGTCACCTTCGGGTCCCAGCTGGAAAGACCGTCACTCGGAGGGTGTTGCCTTGCCCTGGGTGCACTCCCCACACGCCATTATTATTATTATCATATAAAGTGTACAACCAGTATAATTATTCAATTCTACCATTATTCATGTGGAACCATTGGGTCCGGGTGTTAATTTTCCATTTTCCACCAGGGTATTTGCACAATGCGCGGCGGAATACCTGCACACCAGTTAAGTGCCTTGTGCACACAGGCGATATAACCAACTCGCGGTTACTTACAACTTTTCTGAAGTTCTACCTCCAGGATATTCCTCCGCCTCGTGCTAACAAAGCTAAACAAAAGGGACCACGCATAGCATTCGTGCGCACTCAGTGTAATTATATTATAAATAAGAACTATTTCTTACTAGGCAATGCCAACACACTATTTTACTGCTGTTTTTATTCACATTAATAATTATAAATAAAGTATTATAATTCATAGAAAAAATTTAATAAAAAGTTTAATTTAACAAAAAAAAAATACTTTAATGCTAAGAAAAGTATAAAATGCTTCTGATATATGACATATTTAGGAAACTCACACACGTGATACATAAGAAGATTTTTCAAAGGTTTGATTAATAAAGTGTGAGGAATCCGTGCATAGACTACACCAAACATAGATCTTTGTGCCTCGTCGATAATGCGCCTCAGACTGACGTCACAACGAGCACGACACGACGGCCCAGCACTTTGGAGCACGACGAGATTGAATATGAGATCGTATATAGTTTCCAAAATACCCCGACAGTATGAGCCCGACAAGTGTGGTACTAGGGTGCTGCGAAATCCTGAAATGGCGAGTCACGTATATACAAGGTGTTTTTTTTTTTAAACTATATGTCGAAATTCAAACCACAACAACTATGGACTAATATAAAAACAACATTCCAGAAGTAAAATGTTCGGAAAAGTCATCGAGTAATTTTTAATTTAATTTGAAGTTAGGCCAAACAACGCCGGAAGTCCGCGCGCCCATATCACGAAGGCGAACGGACGGAAATCGCACGATCGTCTGCACGCGAGAATGCGTTTCCATCGTAGCTGATATGATTCGCGAGCTCTTCCAAGACTACGACATGCATTCCCGGGTAGCTGAATTCCTAACAAATTAGATCGGTGAGGAGTGTGAGAATTACGACTGGGTTTTACCCTAAATGCATGCAACAAAAATCCTCGAATTATAATGTGAATAACTTTCTTTATCATCAACAATATAAAATATAATATTACGCTATAGGTACTATTAAACACAAATATCAAAATAAAATCATGGAAAACTAGGAAGAACTCAATTACTCCTCACAGCAGGGACTTGTATTGTGAAGTAACGTCGCTAATATGACAAATACTTGTCATAAAAAATGTTATTTCACATTTAATGAAAAAAAAAATACAGTTCCCAAGGGAGGGAAAGTACCCCCCCCCCCCNCTCACGCGCATGGGCGGCTGTCGATAATAGTATTTTTACCTCCCTTGGGGAAAAAAAACATTGCCAGACCATTTATTTACTGAGATACGCGTATACGCACACACACAGATTTTACAGATAATATTTTACTATGAAGTTCCCTTAAAAATCATGACGTAAAAGATAATTATTTAATTTACACAAAATTATGATAAATAAAACTGAAATATGATTTTGCCACCAAGTTAGTTTGTATATTATTTACTGCAGCATAGGAAAGTTTGCACGAATTCTTTTGTAATGTTGCATTAGCTTTCTTCGTGTACCCCGACGAGCCCGATACAAGTATAGTGAAATCCGAATGTGAAAATGCGCCCGGCGAATAGGGAGAGTCCATTGCCGCTGCACGAAGGGTTGAATTTCTTCAGTTCAGCAGTGACAGCGGCCGAGAGCGGTTGGGCGAGAGCTGCTCCGCGTGTGCATATTACCCGTTTAAAAAACGTTAAGTCACGCAGCGCGGTGTTTAACAGTGCGGTAATAGATAGCGATGTTTATCAGTTCCGTCCGTACAGCGCCAGCCGTGTCACGTGGTTTCCCTCCCTCCAGCGCCGAGTGTTCTGGAGTGCCCCCCCCCCCCNCCCTCCCTCAAAGCTGCACCAACATTATTTTCTCATTTGAACTTTACTATAGAAATATAATCTACTTCTGTCGTGTGGAGGCTGCGATTTTGTTGGCCTGACCTAGCTTCTTACTGGCTGAAGTAAATATTTCGTCGTGTCCTGCTCGTCACACTATTGTGACTCCAGTTTCTGCCACTAACCTACTAAGAGATAGATAACTTATAATTAAACACATATTAATAATCAGTACATTTCCTACATGCATATAATTTCATTAAACAATACCATGACAAGCTTTTAAAATTATTATTATTAAAGCTGAGACGAGAGCTCACAAATAAACTGGCATGCTGAATAAATTGTTTACAGCTTCATTGTACTGCACCTTGGCTAACAAAAATCACTACAAGTTTTCAGTCATTGGTAATTAACATTCACTTCTATCGCACTTATTAATGACTAAGTTAAACGCTCAACAGACATTTTTTCGCGCAACCTTCATGGAACATACGACAAACGATCTGCCGCTGTGCACGTAAGCGCTCTAACCGCACTGTCCATGCACCCTGTTACAGTTTGTAACGTCCGCGTAATAACAGTCTTCGTGGCAGGTCCAGCAAAACAAACAAGGCCACACCGTCTTCACGTGCCACTGTTGTGGACGTGAAATAATATGCGAATGACGTGGCTGATAATGGTTATGAGGATAGAGAACTGCTTCTAGAAGATATACGTTGTAGCTGATATGGATTTCTTCGTAGCGTTCTTTTGGAAGATGCCTCCCAAAATTAAGATCCTGAGCACGCAACTGCTTACAATATTTAATTTCTGTATCATGTTCGTACGCCAAATAAGTAACTGAAATAAAATTACCACTTGAATAACCAAAGCATTCACGAATGAAACTTTTGAATCAGCCAGTGAATCATCGGAAGATTAATTTGCCCGCTACAATAAAATTAAACTTGGCAAAATATACTGTGTCATTGGTGCTTGTTAAATACGTCATTACAGGAGACGGGCGCAACCAGGAGCAGATATAGACTTTCTTTTTGGAGGGGGGNGGGGGGGGGGGGACGTTGGTGGGTGTCCCCCTATTGCGCAATATACTTTACAGCTGTGGCATGGGGGACACTGTTTCATCATAATTATTGAAAATAGTATTTAATTGGTCACATGGAATCAGTATTTCAAACCACTCTGAAGTTTTTTATTTTAAGATTTTAAACCTTCACAGGACACTTTCATGTCAAACTGACGGTTTTTTTGGGTGGGGGCACTTTTTACCTTGACCTCCCCACCCTTCTGGATCCGCTCCTGGACGCACCACTTCCATTACAACCCCCCCCCCCTTCCCAGGGGCCGCGGTGGCTGAGCTCTTAAGACTTCTCACCACCCACCAAGGCGAACCGGGTTCAATACCCAGCCGGGTCACTCCCGGATTTTCGCATCTGGGAATCGATCCTGACGGTGCCACTGGTAAGCGGGTTTCCTCTGGGGTCTCCCGTTTTCTCCCGCCCCTTAAAGCCGGCGCTGCTCCATACTCACCTCAATCACCCTCATCGGCTCTCCAATTCCTCGTTGTTGAGAGCCACCCATATCTCTTCGCTCACTCACAACCCCCTCCCACCCTCCACGAACACTTTGGTCAGTAATTAGATAACTAGTCTGTATGAGCTTACCTGGTACACGGTCGTCATTTGTTTGTTTGTTTTTCTCACTGCGATTAACTTTCCTACAAGCGTCTAGTTTCTTCCTTACAGTCGGCCCTTCTCCTTCCATCGGCAGTTACGCACGGCCACTGGGAAAAACACCAACCAGGTGATTGTGCGATGTGCTCGGATTTTACTAACATTTGCAGAGAGAATTACACTAGGTCATAAGTGAACATTCACCAGAATCCTCTAGGTTATGAACATATATTTAATCATATTTCGGATTATAGTAGTACCCATAGCAATTTCAATATAACTAACATATTTTTTTAAAATTTTTTTTTCACATAGTTAGATTTACATAAATCGGCAGATTACGCAATTGCGGCAGTCAAAAAGTTAGCAAGAAACTTAAATGACGACAACATAACGAATAAGCACAAATCTTAAATTCACAGTCTCATTAATAACGACAGAAGTATGAAAAAATATTTATAGCTTTATCTTAAGCATATTTTACTATAATTTTTTGACACTCCCAAATGTGACATTACTTTCCTCCCAGAAAACTGCCTTCCACACCCCACATAGAATTAAAAAAAAAAATAAAAAATTCACTAGTTTATCCACTGATCGATAGAAAACAAATTTTGCCAACTAGGTAGGAATTAAAATCCACAAAATTTGGGGGGAAATCGATTGAGTTGGCAACACTGCTGTGCTCCAACGACAGGCGTATTGGGAGATGTGATACTTCCGCTGGTCGGGAAAATTCGTGTTTTTCCGACTGACGACCCGCCGTCCACGTCCATTCACGGCTATTTACAACTTTTCTGAAGCCCTCCTGAAGTTCTACTTCCAGGGTATTCCTCCGCCTCATGCAAACAAAGCTTAACCGAGTCTAGAAAATTACACCGAAGGGACAACGAACCGTGTTCGTGTGCAGTGAGTCTAATAATATTCTGCATAAGAACTGAGCTATACCACAACACCTGCTATCTCACTGTTTTTATTCATATTATTTATAAATGAAATAATATAATTTATACACAAAATATGAAAGTTAGTTTATGATCTTCTGTGTTAACACAAGCACAAAACGCGTATTGTACATGTGGCATAACTAGGAAATAACCCTACAAGCCATATGAGGTGATATTTGAATGGTTTTATTAAAGAAAGTAAAGAAACCGTGAATAAACTTATAATCTATGATTCATGCGTTAATGCTGGAACCTTGTGCCCAACCTTCAACTGCAAGTTCGCACCGGACACCTGCCATTCATCCAAAAGTCCTAGGTGATGATTGGTTTTGGTTTCGTCCCTGTTCCAAGGGCAGAGAAATGAGAACAACGGCGCGTAGCTCAGATATATTTCGATCGTATTTCTTTTACAATTTTATTCGGCCGAACAGGTTTCTATTTCCTAGCAAATAATCGCTACAATTTTGATTTGATTAGGCACTTCTCAACTAAAAAAAAAACCAGGGAAATACACGCGAGTGTTGATAAAGACACAGAAATCACGTAAAATTCTCCAGAAAGTTTGCACTTTTGCAGGAAATTCGTTGGCATCGTTACTAAATGTTTAACGGCATATAAAAAAACCCACAAAACAGTACAACTTCGCTGTCTTTCTACTTTATTGGAAAAGAGGAAATTTCGATATTTTTTGTAAAACTCGGCTGGGCAGTTTACAAGGCCTCAAAAAGAGGACATGTCCGGGTAAAAGAAGACATTCTCGGGTAAAAGAGGACATGTCCGGGTAAAAGAGGACATGTCCGGGTAAAAGAGGACATGTCCGGGTAAAAGAGGACATGTCCGGGTAAAAGAGGACATGCTGGGGTAAAAGAGGACATTTCCGGGTTAAAGAGGATATTTCCGGGTAAAAGAGGACATGTCCGGGTAAAATAAGACATGCTCGGGTAAAAGAGGACATGTCCGGGTAAAAGAAGACATTCTCGGGTAAAAGAGGACATGTCCGGGTAAAAGAGGGCATGTCCGGGTAAAAGAGGACATGTCTGGGTAAAACAGGACATGTCCGGGTAAAAGAGGGCAAGTCCGGGTAAAAGAGGACGTCTAAACTGGTGCTGAGCGTAAATAAACAAGCTTATGCTAGTGATAAAAGTAAGAAATTTAAGAGATAATTAAATATAGCTGTCATCAAAAGCAATTTTTCGATTCCGTTGTCACATTAAAATTAATTAAATTTTGTAAGACTATGTTTCGTTAAACCTAGTTTTACGACAGAATATAAAACACCATTAGGACATAATTCGTTAACTTTTCACTCTTTGCGTAGGTTCTAACAAAATATAAATCCGAAGATTTTATACTATTTACTATTATATTTATTTTATAAGCTTACGTACAAAACGGGAAAACCCGGTACACATTCGACATCAGCGTCAACTGACAGCAAAGTTTTTATTCCCAAACTATTAGCTTTGATCTGAGCTTTTTAACCTTAGTGGATAAACCTTATCACGGCATACACATTAAACGAAACAACTTCGATAATTTTCCTTACCTGAAAACTCGTTAAGATACGCGATGATTATCTTGAAAGATCTCCGAAGTAAAACACCTTATTAAAAAGCGAACAGGAATTTTCGCATAGAAATATCCCGAATATGAGCTGTTAAAACTCATGAAATGCGGGCAGAAGTACTCTTAAACTAAACCACCAACTTAATAAAAATTTACTTCCCTTCCGACGACACGTGAATGTGCGTACACGTATTATATATGTTAACCGAACAAAATAGACACTTGTCCCGGAACAGTTTCACGAACGAACGACGAAAAACTCACGTAACCGAACGACGGCACAAACCCGTCAATCTGTTATTGCTACGTGGCAGAATGGAAGGAAACGGATCTACGCCAGGTCCCTTGCTGCGTAAACTCAACAAGGGATATTTTATCGCCTGCAAAAGGAAAAAAAAAAAGGTCAAAAATGACTGCTTCTTTGTTTTCTCGTGACCGCTGTGAAAGGTGGAGGAGGGGGAAGAGGGAAAGTGTGTAACACTGACTGATAAACTGTAGAAGGAAAGGAAAAAAAAACATTAAACGGAGGTGTAAAGTTTCAGCGCGCGAGGTCATGTGCCAAGTTGTGCGAGCTTGTTTCCACGCATCTTCGTTTGCACAGGAACACAGGAACACAGGAAAGCTACGTGCTCCAACTGTGCCGCATGTCGCGCCGAGAATACAGTAACGACCCACTCACGCTCTTGCTCCACAATGCTCCATAAAAATGAAATAAACACTCACACTTACGGTCCGCGCATTCACAGCGGTGTGAAATGTTCACGATAAAGAGGTAACTTTAGAAACAAACACTTTCTAAAAAAAAAAAAAAAATCATTGTTCCTGTTTATAGAATTCACCTACAAACTCCGTTAAGTGATTCCTCACATAAACATAGGCGAACAGTAAATAAATTACATTTGGCCAAACTCACTTCCTGAAGATGGCACGTACACTCCTGTAAAGGTGGTGATGAGCGACAGATTTATTGCAAATAGCACGCGACCAAATTTTATTAGGATTCTGAAAGTACGCGAAGAGTGCCAGTAAATAAACATACACATCTACAGAAAATACTTTCGGTGTACGTAAATAATAGGGCACTGATATACAAGAAATTACTGAAATATATAATGAGCCTACTTTCCTCTACATGGGTGCAAATTTTTTGTAATGCAGTTCTTAAAAGCCTAGATTGTAGGTAGAACTTGACGTCTCGTTGACAGCAGTATCTTCGGAGATACAAACCAAAAACATATGCAACAGTACCAAGACGATTATAAATACACACGTGCCTTACCCGGGACTCGAACCCAAAAAAAACCCCTTAAAAATAAGATAACGTGCAATCAACTTCATCACAGGTGTACGATTCGGGTCATTAACTTCCGATGTAACCCGTCTAATGTTTTGAATGATTAGGTTCACTGACCTGAAGTATTTACATGGTCATAATTTAGAAAATAAATGCCTGAGTTTACGTGAGTTTACATGGCCTTCCGTAGCGCTAGTTGTATGAAGGATTTGGTTGAAATGGATCGATCGGTACCCGAGATATGGCATAAAAATGTTATTTTCTTAATCGGTGCTATCTTACAAAACTGTCTTAAAATTTGGTTTTTGTATACGATGATTATAATAGATACTGTCAGCATAAAACGTTTGGTTGTATTTCGTTTAATTGTAAATATATATGTTAAACTTATTTAAATATTTATATGGCCGCCATTCTGAAAATCTGTGTCCTACCCCACTTAAATCACGTAACTTTATGTGGCTTTCTTTAGCACTAATGTTGTACAAAATTAGGTAAAAATAAGTAAAATTCTTCTGGAAATATGGAAAAATGTTACATTTTCTCACCTGGCTCCAGCAAAAGAGTATCTATGTATGCGTAATTGATGCTTCTAATGAAAACTGTTAGCCAACAAATTTTAGTTTAATTTTGTTGAATTGTTTCATAGACATAACATATTAAACTAAATTATTTATATTTCACCATGAAAAAGTCTTGCGCACCTAACACATTATATATTACATACCGTACTGTAACACTACTTGAGTGAACAATTTGGAGGGAATCGGTATATTGGTCTTCGATATAACACAAAAACTTTATTTTTTCATGTGAGGCTATCTTACAAATGCGGAGAAATGAGGTTCTGCATAGACAAATTTCATAGATAAATAGATACTGCCAGCATACAAAGCTAAGTTGAAAATATTTAGAGGTTTCGTAGATATACCATACTAAAATAAAATGTCTATATGTCCACCAATTTAAAAGTTGTTTCTTACCCATTTCAGACATATTAGTTTACATGGCCTGCCATAGTGCTACTAATTTGCCAACTTTGGTAGAAATCTGTTAGTTTTTTTCCAAAGATATGGCATAAAAATTTTAATTTACTCATGTGATTCTATCTTACAAAATGGTTCGCAAAAGAGACTTTCTGTGGACACATTTGGTGGTTGTAGCATATATATATATAAATATATATATATATAAATAAATAAATAAATATATATATATATATATATATACTGCTAGCATACAAAGTTACGTTATAATTAATTACATGGTTTCGAATATATAGCATACGAACTTAAAATAACAATAGGTAGCAATTAAAAATAATATGCCTGAACTATTTAAAACATGCTAGATTACATGAACTGTCGTAGTACTACTTATTTATCATATTTGGGAGGAATCGGTCTATTGTTTTCGAGATATGACATGAAAACTTTACATATTCGTGCTGCGCTATTTTACAAAATGGCGGACAATAGAGTTTATGTGTACATGCATTTGATGGCTGTAATGTATACTTCCATCATACAAATTTAATTTTAGAATTGATGACATGGTTTCGACTATACGTCATACTACGCTAAAATGGTAATGTAACCGAAAATAACAAGTCTCTAACTTACTTAAAAAGGAACTCTATACAAGATCTGCCGCAGTACTAACTATTGTTTGGCAAATTTGGTAGGAATTGGTTAATTGTTTCCCGTTATATGACATAAAATATTAATACATTCATGTGGAGCTATCTTACAAATAAGCTGACAAATCGTTAATTTTTTTCATATCAGATTATTATAATAGATACTGCCAGTATACAAAATTTGGTCGAAATTGGTCGAAAGGTATGTTAGTTATATCAAATAAATCTAAAATATTTATAAAACCGCCATTGTGAAAATAAGTGCCTCCAATATTTGAATTGCACACGTTTACATGGCCTACCGTAGAACTACTTAAATGACAGATTTGGCATGCATTGGTGGAATACTTTACGAGATATAACGTGAAAGCTTAACTTATTACTGTAGTGCTATCGTCCAAGATGGATGGCCAACCAAAATATCAGTCAAAAACTATAATGCTTACACGATGCTATGAAAGCATAAAAAAGTTGGTTTAAATCGGTTGAATGGTTCTCGAGATATGAGGTGGTTGGCGAGTGGGTGAGATCGAGGGGTGATGGTAACATGGGGTGACGAGACTGAGATGTGGTTGATGTGTGGGTGAGGAAGATGGGTGACGTGAGGTGTTGGTGTGAGGGTGAGGGGCAGGGGTGATGGTAAGGTGGACTGACGAGATTGATAAATGGTTTTTGTGTAGGTGAGGTAAAAGGGTGATGGTAAGGTGGGGTGACAAGACTGAGAGTTGGTTGGGGTGTGGGTGAGATGGAGGGGTGACTGTAATGTTGGGTGACGAGACTAAGATGTGGTTGATGTGTTGGTGAGATGGAGGGGTGAATATAAGGTGGGGTGACGAGACTGAGAGGTGGTTGGAGTGTGTGCGATATGGAGGTGTGATGGTAAGTTGGGGTGGTGTTACTGATATTTGGATGGGGTGTTGGTGAGGGGAAAGGTATGTTGGTCAGATGGGGTGACGAGACTGATAGCTGGCTGGGGTGTGGGTGAGTTGGAGGGTTATGGTAAGGTGATGTTAA
>NQII01005892.1:54380-74842 GCA_002778355.1 Clitarchus hookeri
GGCCTACCACTTCGCTGGAACTCATCCCCAGATGACAGCCTACCCACACTCACCGATGAGTTAAGTATAAAATTCGTCGCCTAAAGAAGCCCCACTCAACCACGAATTCGCCCCGTGAATACGAGTAGCCAAAGTACTACAGTACCACACCTCTCAAGTTTTGATGTTGTGTATTTGTGAATATAGACACCAGACAATATATTCGTACTTCAAAATACCACAGTCATAGTCTACCTAATTACCAAACCCGCAACCCCCACGCACCTTATAGTCGGTGCCTGGGGGACATTAACTCTGACCATATCAGCCGCCATGTCTTCGACAGGGGCGGTACCTGCGTCAAACATATTTAACAAATGAATGAAACAATTATCAGGTCACCCTACAAAGCCTTTCTTTCATTGCAATGTGTTGTTTGCAGAATAATGGTAAAAAATATAATATGGGTGATGTAGAACATATTCCACACAACAAACCAGATGAAATCCTGTCAAACACGCGTAACATTGATAAAACACAAGGAACCACTTATAAAGTGAACTTTTATCCTTCAACACACTAGAACTCGCAGCAAGTAATGCAGTAGAAACATATGCAATACCGTATATTCGCTGCATTTGAACTTAAATTGGCAGTGCGCTTGAAAAAATGTTAAAAAGGACTTAAATGCAATTTTTAACGAAAGGGGGTTTACTTCTTATTAATTTAATGTAGCTCCAATCCTAATACAAATTAATTGTAAACACTTAAATTAACGATCAAATTTTAATGTGATGACTTCACATACACTCCAAACTATTCAAATGCTTCACAAGAGAATTATGAAACACACAAGCAAAATAACATATTGTTACGCGCCGACTGACACACGAGGCGCAAGCTTCATGTGCTGTCCGGCTCTATGGGGGTGACCCACCTCAACCCCCCCCCCCCNAGTGGCAACCTGGCTGACGTCACAGACCCTCCTGCTCTCCCTGAAACCAACGAGTTTAAAGGATGCGCAAGAATATTCTGGGAAGTAGGACCCTCGGTGCAACACAGCATTAAGAGAAATTTCTGGGCGATGGCCTACGACCCTATAAATATGGCAGTGGTCCAAGGGTCGGCAGTCTTTATGTGGAAGCCTATTGGCTGATTGCTGTAATTGAGTGATGCGTGGTGCAGCGAGAGACATCGGCGAAGAGGACGGACGAAGACGGGAGATTACGAGGCGACTGGCGGACGAGGTGTTTTTGGTCGTAACAGACGAGAGGGCGTGAAAACCGACGAGTGAAGCCTACTGTACATGAGGGCGCTCGGAGAACTCTAGAACATTCCGGACTAATGGGACCTGTACTAAACTGAGGTGGGACTGAATTAACATGTAATACAGATTTTATTGTAAATATTGGAACTGTCAAATGTGGACAGAAAATTAATAAAATAATTGCATAAGTTTCGATACACTGTCTATTGGGATTGATTTTCAATTATTTAATTATATTAATTTCATTTAGGTGACAGTAATTGGTATTGATTGATTTCATTAATTGTAAACAGCAAGTGATATCAATTTATTGTGAGAATTTGGGTCGAGACAATTTTGTTTGTAGTTATTGTAAAAAAAATTAAGGAATTATAATTTAATAATGTATTTAATTAAGACCTCCATCCCTTAACGAACCTGGTTAAGGACACTGACATTGAGAAAATTGTATCAATGTTGTTAAATGCCACCACTCTGCATCGTTTCCCTTGCCCCCGCCTTCGGGCGTGTGAAGTGCAGTGCTTATGTGGCATCACCGGTAACCGGCGAAGAACGCGCTGAGATTGCGGACGGCGGCTTTTGTCTTCGAGCCGTTCATCGTTCCCTCCTCTCTGGTGCGTGCTGATATCACTAGTCCGGAGAAGAGCATGTGCGAAGTTACAGACAAGCCACCTGCCGAAGATTGACGTGTTCCCCGATAAGCATGTAGGGACTCGTGTCCCTTCCAGCCCTTGAGTGTTGAATGTCTGGGATTATCGTTTCAATAATGTTCTGGTCATCGCCCTCCCCTCACAGAGTGCTGGGAACCTTCTGGAACGGGCCAGCTGGTCTACATAAGTGCGGTGTACCTCATAGTCTGGAGCATTGTACGGCCTTAAGCACCAAGTGCGCGGCTCCAGCGAAGCGACGAGCTGCGGTGGCGACGGCAGTGATCAGCGAGAGTAAAGTCAGCGGACTGCGAGCATCGGTACAGTGAAGAGTGAGACTGACGGGCGAGACTACTGAACTGGATGCCTGAGTGACAGACATTTGGGATGGTGGAAACAGACAGTTACTGAATTAGTGTAAATAATAGGTGTGAAGGAAGTGACTAACCAATATAAAGATAGTGATAAGAACATTAACTAGAATTGAGATTGACATTAAACATCGCGGTCACTGAGAATAACAAGTGTTAATAGTAGATACAGGTGATTTAATGTTGTAAATAATAGCTGTATGTAATTTATAACATTATAAATAAATTTAAAATAAATATATGTAGTTATTTTATTTTTATCAAGACGTCCGTCAGTCACGAACTAGGGTACGCCCTTGGCAGTTTGTAACGATATCAACGTGTTTGGAAAGAGTTAACTCAGGTATAAATTTATTTAAGGTTCTCAGTCACCTATCCCTTTGCGATAAGTAAGGGAATTCTGGAGCGATCAAGTAAATGACACAGTTGAGAATGCTACCGTGTTGGATCGACGGGGATGGAACAAGATCCACCGCTAAAGGAATACTCCAGCCTTTGTAGAACTGGAACAGTGGTAGCGGCATTGCAGACTTGCCGCTACGGGAAGGCATCGTCTTCTGTATTTTAGCTCTCCAAAACCCGACATTTTAGCATTTTGGGGTCTCTTACTGCTTGTCCATGCTACCTAACCCTGCACTATCCTTTTATTTCCTTTAAGGTTCCTCAAATTAAGATACGATGGTAAATTATAAATATGGAAATCGGCATCGATCGGTTTGCCATAATTGATGTAGAACCGAAAAGTAATTAAATTTATTTTGCAAAAATGCAGTTAGTCGAAAATTCTAAATTCGTTTGTATTTCTAATTATTTTACTATATTTTAAATTGTGTTCAAAGAAATTTTTACTAAATAATGTATTTAATTGTGGTCACTAGCAATGTGTGAAATAAAACCAGACACATAAAACATTTGCACTTCACACTTACGAAATTTCCATTGTACTGATCAGATGCTTTTACACAATAGATACAAGTAACATACATCTTGTGCATTTCAGCGAGAAAGCCCGACGCAGCTACCACGTCTGTCTGACGTCTGCCCAATAACGCATTTAACTGTTATAAAAATTAGGACACAATTATAACAGAATCTGTGTCTTATCTCTCTCAAATAAGAGTTTCATTCTTAATGATACCTAGAGTACAGATAATAAATAAATAAAAAAACCAACGTGCTACGCTATGCGAAGAGTAACATATACGTGAACAAATAATAATCATACGTTATTTAAAAATAATTGGCAAAAATGTATTTAAGTGACACAATCTTGCCTTTAAGTTTATTCCGCGAACTTGCACCAGTTGTCTGTATGAGTTGTCCGGTACACAGCATTTGTATGCAATTTCTCAAATGAGATATGTATGTTAAGAACGAAGTTTTGTTGTTTAAGGTAACGATGATTGTTTATAATCCTAAGATATGCGAATAATGAAATTGAAGATCTCAACACGAAGCTGATCGCATTTGACAAAAATTTTGATCACGGCTAGATTTCCTGACCAGCGCAACTTATCGTCGGCGGTGGCGCAGGAGTCAGACTACTCGCCTTCCACCAAGTTGAACCAGGATCGACTCCCGGCGGGGTAACTCCAGATTTTTGCATGAGCGAAACATAGCGGACATTGCCATTGTATAGTGGCTATATCGCATTGCTCCCGTTTCTCCCATCTGAGAACACCTTACCTGTCTGTGTTTTTGTGTGTTTATGGGTCTTTGTGTGTGTGTGTGTGTTTCAACTTAAAACTTTGGAAACCATGTAATGCTTTTCACCAGTCTTGATACACTTATGTACTATTATCTGTAAGGATACCCGAATTATGTATTTTTCTACCATACCGGGTGCTCAGTTGTAAAATTGCCGAATTAACTTTTCTTTTGGTGTTTTTCCACAACATAGAGACATTTAAAACAAACCAAATATGATTTTGTTACGTGCTTGCAGCTTTGCATCGCTTCCTTTGCCCCATCTCGCTCGAGCAAGTGGTCGAGAGCAAGAAGTCCGCGGAGATTTACAAAGGCGTGCCGCTACCACCCCGCGATAAGCCTATCGGGACTCGTGCTCACCGTGCTTGAGTGGTTTGAATTTCTGGGGTTATCATTGCAAGAATGTTCTGGTCATCGTCCTGACATCTCTCAGCGAGGCTCGGGGAGCGGGTGACCTTCTAGATCGGGCCAGCGAGACTACTTAAGCTGAGACGGGACTTCGATCCAACATTCAAGAGTCTGGAGGGTTGTACGACCTTACTAAGGCAGCGAAGCGGCGAGCCAGCAAAGCGTCGAGTGGTGACGAGAGAGACCAACGAGAGTGAAGTCTGCGGACTGCGAGCATCGGTACAGTGAAGAGTGAGATGCGTGAGTGGCATACATCTGGAATGATGGCAATAGACAGATCGAATATGTGTAAATAATGTGTGTCAGTCAAGAGAGAGTAACCGATATAGAGAACACTGACAAGGTATTTAATTAGTATTGCGATATACATTAAATGTTGCGCTCACTGAGAATAGCAAAAGTTAAAGTCGACATAATTAGTTAAATGTTGTGAAAAATAGGTCTGTAAAAATTTATAGCATTATAAATACATTTCAAAATCAAATTTAGTTCTTTAAGTTTTATTTAGACCTCTGTCCCTCACGCAGTCGGATACTCCTTTTTGGCGCCTTGCAACGCTGGTGTCAGAAGTGGGATGGAGGCAATTATTAACTTACAGTAGATATAAAATGTTCCTTTTGGGACATGCATCAATCATGCATTGTCCGCTATCTTGATAGGCACGGGCGGTGGCCATGTTGGTCGAAGCCGTCCGCCATCTTTGTTGACGTCACAGTCAAGGCTCGATGCCATGTTGGAGTTCGTCCTCCCAACTTCCCTAGAAATTAGTTTAATAAAAAAATGATATCCATAGAAATTAGTTTAATAAAAAAATAATTTATATAGGAATTATTTTAATAAAAAAATTATTTCAATAAAAATTAAAAAGTATTGTCCGGCATACTTGGATTTTTAATTATTATATCGGTTTAGAGTGTCTCTGCAGATCAAAATGCTATTAAATAAAACAAAATGCAATCGAGTATTGTTGCACAGAAATAATTAAATTATTTACTAAATTATTTCTGCCTGTGACGTCGGTACCCAGTGCATCGGGGACGTATTGTTCCTCCCTCCACAATCACAAAAAAACCTGTAACCAAAAAAATCTGTAAAATTAGTACACACCACCGCTCATCCCTTCACCTCACACACCAACAACCACCCCTCTCACCCACCCACACACCGTCTCACCAACTTTCATCCCCTTGCCAACCCTCAACTTCGCATAATCCATTCGCCCAACAAAATTCTAAAAATCTAGGATCATGTAATGTCATAACTCCGCTCACCCTGCCACCCAGTCATAAATATCGATCATAGCACATTTCCACATTCTAAAATTTAATTTAGTTTTTGTGTTTTATGCATACCATATATAATTTCAATATCTTATAACAGTTGTACAGGATGAGTATAAAATTACACCCCAACTTTGAAGGTCTATAATATAAAAACCAAGCAACCTACACCTTGATTGACCAATGAAATGGACCGTAGAACTGTGAATTTTGTTTACCATATCTTAATAAATGTTCAATGTGACCAAAAGGAGCAGCCCGAGCGACATCTACGTGACAATTCCCACCAATCATGTTTAATACATTTATCCAACCACTGTCATAACATAACCTCTGCCAAGAAACAAACCAAGATTTTATCCCTGCGAAATATCCCGACAAAATATTCTATCATGTGAAACCTTGACTACATGAACCGATCATAACATCAGTTGCTACCCAGAGCCTATGTCGTTAGAAGATAACCAGCAATACCTACCCACAAGTTATATTGTCAGAACATTCCAACCATCCATTTCTACGAAAATATTCTAACCAAATACTTGACAACAATACCACCATGACATACTTGTCACATAGCCAGACCATACCATCACTCCATACAGCAATCCTCCTCTGTAATCCTCCTCACTAATTCTCACCAATCCTCCTCCGCAATCCTCCGTAATACTCACCTATCCTCAGCAATCCTCACCAATCCTCAGTCATACTGCTCCGCAATCCTTACAAACCCCCGCCAATCCTCGCTAATCCTCCACAATCCTCACCAGTCCTCAGCAATCCTTCTCCGCAATCTGACTCCTGCCGACTGACTCCTGACGATATTTTTACTTATACTTTTAGATTCATGTCTACCAGCCTCGCATCCCTTACACAGAACCAGAGGGTCTACCATACATGTTTAATGTAGAAACATGAGAGCACTCCGAGACGACCCAAGTACACCATTCGCGCGAGTACTGGTCATGATGAATGGGGACGCACAGATACCGAAAAACTCACATTCGTTTTTAAAAATTAAGATAAATAATAATGGGGCGAAGAGATAAACGTCATATTTTGTAAATATAAAACATGGAAACACTCGGAGAGACTCCAATTTACCCTACTTGCAATAGCAGGAACTGTGACACCATAATCGACATCATGCGGCAGGGGCTGGTTCCTTGCGCCATGGTGTCTATGGTTGTTGGCACCTTGTTGAAAGCAATACAAACTTACTCTCAGCTTCTATTGTCCACAAGCTTGTATGATAACACCACCAGAAGAAGTGATTACGTCGTATCTCCAGGATTACTCTACTGATTTCCACTAAACTTGGCATACAGGCAGTGCTACGTTTTAGGCCACTTGACCATGTAGGAATTGTTCGAATCAGAATTTAATTTTCCAGATGGCGGAATTACACTGAAGAGCCGTGGCATGGACTCGACTATTGTCTGAAGGTATGCAGGAGGCAATTCACACCATGAATCCTGCAGGGCAGTCCACAAATCCAATCTGCGCCAATTTGAGAAAGGGTTGTACGTCTGTCACGTTTAATGATTTTCGTCAGTCGTCGTTTGTCCCGTTCGTTCACGATCTTTTTCCGGCCGCAGCTATGTCGAAGATTTTATGTTTTGCCGGGTTCCCGATATTCACGGTACACTCGTAAAATGGTCGTACGCGAACATCCAAATGTTATTGCTACCTCGGAGATGCTATGTCCCATCTCTCGTGCGCCGACTATAACACCACGTTCAATCTCACTTAAATCTTGATAACCTGCTATTATAGCAGCAGTAACCGATCTAGCAACTTTAATTTTTTTTTTTAACTATCTACTCTAAAACTAAGTGTTATATGAGCCCGCGGTAGGGACGGGAGTTAAGTGCATCTCAGGGCTAAGCCCCATACGCCTACAAGGAAGGGAGTATCATGCAAGGAGACATGCATCACGGCAAAGAGGGATTGGGCTGCCATGGCCAGATAGTGGCCATGACAACCTCGCTAAGTGTACTTATAGCTAAACTATAGTTAGAAGAGAAAGGGAAAAACCGGCATAGTCACCGTAAAAAACCCTTTCGACAGGAAAGAATTAAAAATTGTTTCATGCATTATCATGTTTACAGAAAATGCTACAGGAGACAGAGGATAGGATTCATGCTCTTTATTATGACGGGATAAAAGTGCTAGTAGAGAGGGGGCGGGAACTGTCCTTCAATGGGCGCTGGGTTTAACCAGAGTAACACTTGCGCATCACTCTGGTGGGGGGAGAGCGCAATTGGGCAGCCCCCCCCCCCAATCCGGATCCCCAGTGGACCCTGAAAGTCAAACGAAAAATTGAATTAGCTGTCGGTGAGTGCCAGCAAGTTAGCACAGGCCGACTTTTTCATAATCTTTCACAAGATGGTAATTAGCCTGAAAGAAGAGGTTAGTCTTAGCCTACTTAACCTAAACTTAAATTAAGTCCACGAGGACTGTTCAAGTACTATGAGTCAAGACTCTTAGAAACTTGAGATGAATTANACCTAAACTTAAATTAAGTCCACGAGGACTGTTCAAGTACTATGAGTCAAGACTCTTAGAAACTTGAGATGAATTAAGCAAATATTATATGCAGCCTTTAGCCATCGGTAGGATTACTCCCGCATGCTGACTGAAGGTCAGACACACAGACATACAGCGCTGCTGATAAGAACTATAATAAATACATATATTGTGTCCAGAAGGAACAAGTTGTCTAATACTATGAGTCAACCAGCTATAAAAGTGGTTGATAGTTAAGCTATTATATTCTATAGAGTCTGCAGTCATCGTTAGGATTACTCCCGCATGTCAGACTGAAGGTCTGACACGCAAACATACAGCTCCAATTAATTAGTTATTGATTATATACGCATTTATTTGATGAACGTAAGTTAATCGATACTAACAACTTAGTTATTCTAAAAGCTGCGCAGAAGCTAACATAATAGGCCTGGCATAGCAACTTTGCCAGACGCTTGTTGTCTTAAGTAGGCTCTGCCGACCGCATCGGCTTACTCTGATTGGTTCAATACCTCTGTTATTTGCATACGCACGCACATACAAGTTTTTTTTGGCTCTTCAGTGTGTGTACATTTTTTGGGTTATTTTTGTAATTTCTAGCGAACCATTAGACCTGTTACGTACAATTTTAACGTGGACATATTCCTTGCTGTAATACTTCAATTCACAAATTTTTAGCTTATTTTTATCAACCGTTTTGAATAATGCTACCTGGAAAGTGAGACTTTTATAATATCACAGGAACTACCGACTCGAATCTCAAGAAACGTGTCATGCAAACAATAAAATTGAAAACCATCTGATCTAATGATTTTTTAATATTTAAAGTGCTAATTTTGAATTGGCTACGTTTTTCTACTTTGAGGACGGTCTAATTTTTATTGTGTAACAGCGTATCTCTGAGACGATTACGCCTGTTTAAACATACATGTCTATTCTGAAGTATCTACTAACCAATAGCTCATTTTCTCCACCATTCTGGAAAGAAGGAACCTCCAGAGAAAAAACTTCCGTTGGTATTCAGTCAAAAGATTCTCCATATGCGGTGAAAATCATGTATGCTGAATTGGTGATTTAAAACACAAATTCCTACATTTGTAAGATTTTGGGAGAGACATTAAAAATACTTGATTAGATGTGTTTGAAAAAAGTAAATCATTTAACTCCTTGTTTTAAAGCTACTTTGGTGTATTTAATTTTATTAACTCCTGCCTTTTTTCCAAAGCCGATAATATTCTTTCGCGATATTTAATTAAATCTGCAAGTTTAGTAATACGTAGTTTGTTGTACGTTTACTTAAGAATTGTGAATGCAAAACGACAAATTGATGAGTACGTATTTTGCAGTTATTGTGTGAATTTATCAAATTGTCTTTATACTGTGTTCTCCTTTACTTTCTTTGCAACACATTTTATGGGCTTCGCTTTAAAAATAAAAAAAATCTGCACCAAATTCGTGACATTTTCTAATAATTAACCACTAACAGTCTTATTACGCAGCGGCATCTATTACCGTATTTAAACCACCGTACAAATTGTTCATTTGACCGACACTAGATGTCACTCGCAACTGCAAGGGTTCCTAGATCCTCTCTTCACACGACTCAGCAATGCCAACACTGCACAAATTTCCGTTTGCGCACAGAATTTTTTTTTAAGGAGAGCTGTAAGGAAGGTTTATTGCTGCATGATCCGGACAGTAGCAAAAGTACACAAACCCTCGGCAGCCTATAATTTCGTCGTTAAGTCATTACAACATTCATATCTATGGCATCAAGGTGCCTGATAACCCTGTGTTGCACGAAGACTACACTGCTTCCTACTGCACACATACGTTTATTTTCCTCTCCTTTATCTACACATTTGTAAGCTATAAATGTTTTTCACGTCATCTTATATGTCTATCTTGTACGTATTTCGAGTTATGCTTTACTTTAAGTTACATATTGTTTTTACTATCTTTGTTATTGTCCCTTGTAGAGTTTTAGCTAGTTCCCCNTTATGCTTTACTTTAAGTTACATATTGTTTTTACTATCTTTGTTATTGTCCCTTGTAGAGTTTTAGCTAGTTCCCCACTTCTCACACATGTATTTTGTTTGTTATAGTTGTTGTTCTCGATCCGCCTGTTATTTGTTAACGGCATAAGNCCCCACTTCTCACACATGTATTTTGTTTGTTATAGTTGTTGTTCTCGATCCGCCTGTTATTTGTTAACGGCATAAGAGCCACGTAATAAGTCTTGCATGAGGTATAAAATATGTTCACTTTTTTTGTACACCTATTGGCTTTTCTCTGTAAATTTTTCGTTAATAAATACACACTATTAATTTAAAAATCGTTATTTACGGTGGGTGTTTTTATTCGCCTCATCAAAAAACATTTTTGTAAGGTATGTGTATTGGTGTAATAGAATTTAGTTGACGTACTTTTGAATTCTCGTAATTCATATTTTTTCCGTAAGATTCTACTTTCGTTGTGAAGAGTGTACATTCTCAATGCGCGTCTGCTGATAAAATATCTAAAGTTTAATATGCATCATGTTAATGTATTTTAAAGAAAATTGTATCGTTTTAAAATACGTCACGACTATTTTACTGTTGCTTCACTGATAGAAAACGATTTTTAAACAATTTAGAAACCTCATTTCAGTACTTAATTCAGTAAAAACGACCGAGAGAAATTTTGTATTGTTTTTATTACCTTTGCTATTTAATTAATGTGATAAGTGATCCTTTCATTGTCCATTTGAACATTTGCGATTTATTTGTTTATTTAATAATGTCTATTTGTCCGGTCTTATGATATAACTCCTGATAAAAATTTTATTTAGTAATTTATTAAAGCGTTTGTAAGGTTTTAATTGCGTATTTCAGTTTATGTAGTCATTGTTAGTCAGCATTTTACCATTTACGTATTTTTCTCGATGCTTTGATTTCTATTCAGTTTTGGCCTGTGCTCTCAAAGTTACGTTTTAATCCCGCGTCGCCTGCAGACCCGTGTTTCACGAGAGATTGTTTCTCTGCCAAACGGATGTNTCAAAGTTACGTTTTAATCCCGCGTCGCCTGCAGACCCGTGTTTCACGAGAGATTGTTTCTCTGCCAAACGGATGTTCAATGCTGCGTTGCGAATTCTTTCAGTCGCCGGCTGAGGCTACCCCTTCCACTCTATTCCCTGCAGCAACAGTTGATGTTAATTTTCTCGGCGTATCCATGCCGCTTGGCGCGTGATTTCGCATTTCTCCCACCTCTGTACGCTTCAGCACATTTCGCCTCTTCTGGACAGCCTGCGACATCTAGCGTCGTAAATCTAAGNTCAAAGTTACGTTTTAATCCCGCGTCGCCTGCAGACCCGTGTTTCACGAGAGATTGTTTCTCTGCCAAACGGATGCTCAATGCTGCGTTGCGAATTCTTTCAGTCGCCGGCTGAGGCTACCCCTTCCACTCTATTCCCTGCAGCAACAGTTGATGTTAATTTTCTCGGCGTATCCATGCCGCTTGGCGCGTGATTTCGCATTACAAAATGCTCCTTTGTTCACGTGCTATGTNTCCATGCCGCTTGGCGCGTGATTTCGCATTTCTCCCACCTCTGTACGCTTCAGCACATTTCGCCTCTTCTGGACAGCCTGCGACATCTAGCGTCGTAAATCTAAGCTTGTCGTTCTTCGCGTCACTTTCTGTCCAGCCACAGTCGCGATGGCCTGTTACCCGGCTTTGGTGGCTGTGTTCTTCGGAACTTGAGGTCCTGTTTTAAATGTTATAGTTTCATTGCTGTGGTAGCAATGCAGTTTTCTATAGCACCTTTTCAATTTTTTTTATGGTGTGTGATTTTGTTGGTGTTTATTTGGCAAGTTACACCAACATGTAAATGGGACGTTTTCTGTCTTCCCTCCTTGGTGAGTAACACTCTAATGTTATAGGCGTTCTCTTTGTGCGTGCACCAACTATTTTCACTCACCAATCTTCATGGTAATATTTGGTTTTAGTGAGGGTTCACATGGCACGCTACTCGTTACTGCAGCTGCCACGCTAGTCTGTTCTGCACGTGCCAGCCTAAGATTTACTGTAAGATCTGGCCTAACTTTTCCACACGTTCTGGCAAAATTTCCGTTTCATCATGGGAACCCTTATGCACGTCGCATCGCCTTTCTTTGTTGTTGGCGACGTAGTCAAGTAAATTTTTTATTTTTCCCGTGGTTTCGACGGTCCTCATACAGCTAAGTGACAACGGGATTTTACCTACGAATTTTTTTCTTTTTTCATTAATTACTATCACACGCATGTAATGTAAAAATAATTTTTAACATTATCATTTTCTATTTTCGTTATTAATTTCAATTTGTGAACAACCAGTTTCACTTCATTTGTCTTTATCTGTATTGAATAATAATTTTTCCAATTTCATATAATTAAGCATCATTAGTTGTTGGGGATGCATCCCAGGGGCCTCAATTCGATACTTATCTGCCTAAATAATTATAATAATTACTATTTTGAAGAAGGCGTCAATTTTGTGTCATGAAAGACTCTTTTAACTATTTTAATATTTTGTTTTAATGCCACTGAATCGCTTTTATTTTTGAGGAGAGTTAATGTTGTATTGAGTTCTCTCTTTATGGTCATTTAGACTGCTTGTAATTTATTTTGTTCAGATGAGAGTCGTTTGTTTGCCTCTTTGTTTTGAGAGAAATAATCAATAAATCTAAAGAAGAGATTTAATTACCACACAACCACAAGTCTCGTCTTTTCATTTTAGATTATTAAGATTTCCTATGTGTCTATGTGTTGTTTAACCATACAAGTAAGTCAAGAATTTATATATTTTAATTATTATCTCTCTTTTGCGCCATGCACTGTCACCCAGCATGATTGTTTATTACCGCTTCCTATTGCGCATATCGCTTCATTTTACTTTGTTTGCACTCCGGTCCTTTTGGATAATTATACTTCTTCGTTATGCCACTTTGTTTGCTATGGTTTTTGTGGCATTTTGTTTGTTGTTTTGTGCCAAGGACTCGGGGCATTTCTGTGTTTGTTGGAAGTCGATATTATGTTTTATTCGTTTCTTATCTTTTGGTCGTAGATTGGCACAATCCGAGCCTGAATATCTCCCCAGAAAGTTATTTTATTTCTTGTACATTTATCCCCGTGTTAGTTACGAGGTAGCCAACGATTCTCTGCTGTAGCGCCTGCAAGTACGGCAACCGACACAACTCTCACGTGCCTCTGGTTGCGTGTCAAGAGGCGTTAGCTACAAAATACGACGGCTTTCCCTTCCCTCGTCGATTTCCAACAGCCTTTTGTAATTGTGGTATTTAGTTTATTTGACTCGGTATTAACCTATCCGCCCCCCTCCTTCTACCTATAAAAAATATTACAGTTCTACTTCTGTATGTATGATATGGAAATTATGTGTGGTGACATTAGTTGGGATGGAGAAGCAGGAATAAAGGCGAGGTAGGAAATATGTGTAAGCACTCCTATAAAACCCGTGCCCTACTATTAGTGGCTGTCAAGTCCACGAGTAAATCACCGTTATAAGGAACGTGAAATTTATTTTTGATTCCATCAAAATTGTTTTTTTCCACCTCTCGTTTTTAAAGACGTCAAGGCAACAGGAACTGTTCATATGAGCGCTGTAACAATTTGTGCTCTGTAGGACCAGTCAACTGTATTAATTTGTGTTGTGTGCATTAATATTTAATGTAATTTGGATGCGTTTCGTCACAATTATACTACTTGTTAATAATGTTACGTGTTTTCGGAATGTTTGTTGTTTAACGTCGTGCATTTTCTGCATAGATCCTTGGAGCCATCGCTGCTGAGAACGTAGCATGTCGACCCGGTGACAAATGTCTAATCTAAACGAGCTGTCAATTATTTGTTCCCCCTACAGCAGTTAACATTTTGGAACGGAACTTTTAAAAATTTTCTCACTTCAATTTTAAATACAGGTTGCATCTGCCGTTAATTTTATTGTGTAATGACAACCTAACAAAGTGGAATATTTACCGCTAGTTTAGTTGCAGTCATTTGGCGCACCTCTGAACTGACGTGGGCTACTTTGAACAACCTGCCTGATATGATTCCTGGCGAAGGGCCGAAGATTCTGCGCACTTGTTTTATGTGTAAGTTAAACTCTTAACTAGGAAGTTAAACATCAAGGTGGGTGCTGAAGAGTCTTCATCCTAAATGAAGATGTGTGGTGGAAAGTGACCCTGAGTTAACGCCAAGTTATCCTAAATTACTGTTTATCAGAAAACGTTATTCCCAACATACACTTGAAGAGGTTGAGTCAGCTGTATTATTACGAAAAATTTCGGCACAACTGACTGAATAAGCTCGGAAATAGCGAGGTTACATAGAGAGCGCAAATTGATCGTAAGGTTTATCCATTTTTAACATTATATTGAATTGCAGTAGCCAAGTGTTGCTAAAGGTATTTTATGATTGATAGGTGAGGTATCAATAAAAAGTTGTTCAGTGGCATAGCCGCTTGGAGGGTCTGCATTGCTACNATTTTATGATTGATAGGTGAGGTATCAATAAAAAGTTGTTCAGTGGCATAGCCGCTTGGAGGGTCTGCATTGCTACTCCCCAAGGCCGTGTCTCATTTTAAAGGATCCTCTTTCGAGTGTAGACATTTAGGCGGCTCTCAGCAGCGAGGTATTGAGAGCCAACACTCTATCGAGAGAGCATTCTTCTTCACAACCTGGCGAGAGCACTACTTCGCGCTCTCTCGCTCTCTCGCTCTGTGACATTGAGACAACCACTCTCTCGTTCCTCTCCGACGCCATGCAGACAGCTGATGCCAAAAGGTGCGAAATCATATTAAGCTAAAATCGCGGTCATAGCTATTGTAAATCATTTATATGTGTTCAAAATAATTCAGAAAATTATAGCACTACCGGAATAATAAGTAACGCATAAAATACTATTATTTGTGTTTTATATATTACCACCATGTTGCAGCAAAGTGACGAAAAATACGAGAATTTTGTCGGAAATTCTTATATATATATTTTTAAAAGTGTCACTTACGTTATTTTGNAAGTGACGAAAAATACGAGAATTTTGTCGGAAATTCTTATATATATATTTTTAAAAGTGTCACTTACGTTATTTTGTTTAATGAAACTGTTGAAATTATTGACTTACAGTTAAAATGCAGCGTGGTTTTCGCCCAGAAAGCTACTATAAGCTTATACAAACTCGAAAAAAATGTAAANACTTACAGTTAAAATGCAGCGTGGTTTTCGCCCAGAAAGCTACTATAAGCTTATACAAACTCGAAAAAAATGTAAACAAATATGGCGCGTGGTCAGAGAGGACGAGATAACGCCAAAGAGTATACAATTTCGTGTTCTCTCTGTGCTCTCGCTCTTTCGCGATCTCTCCGACGAATTGAGGCGACCAGAGAGCGTTCTCTCTGACGTCATAATGAGGTGGTCGCGAGAGGGAGAGCAAGAGAGAGAGAGAGAGAGAGCGCGCGCTCTCTGGGCCAATTGAGACATGGCCTAAATTGAATAAAGTGCACCAAAATGAGAGAAAAAGGGGATCCAAACTAGTTTCTTCGTCGAGATGTATTGATTTTTTGTATGCAGTCTCTAATGAAATGTTATAATGTATGTCAGATACTTATAAACATATTCGCTTATGGGTTATAGAATTTGTTCTTTATTTTATGTAGCGTATAATTTTGGTTTTTATTGCGGAAAAATGAAATTTATGACAGGAGAAAAATGTTTTAAGAGGTGCACCTAAAGGGTTGCCTCCTCCTAATTTGGAAACGATATTTCGCCACCACTATAAGAACACGTCAGTTATGCTAGGCTTGTTTGCGTTATTATATGCATTTTACCCATACCAATTTTAAAAGATACGTTGTAACCCTTATATTTATACTTTCAACGCTTTATTTTAGAGACAAGCGCAGTTCTACTTCATTGATCTCCAACTGTAACACTCTCAAAAGTTTTAAGAAAAATCGGGCAGCGAAAGTAGAGCTGACGAGGTGACAGCGACATCCAGTTGCTTCGAGAGCGCGAGTTTCACAAGTCACGAGGCGAGGAGTTCACGACATGACGTGCTTGGTCGGCGAGGCGAGTGCCGAGANGTACGTATCAGGCAAGGAAGGAGACGCTAACGGAACATACAGCAACAAATACAAAATACGAAAATTATAAAAATATTAACAAATGTTGTTAATACAATAAAAAATCATGGTGACATGTTATACATAAATGCTTACAAAAATTTGTACTTTTGAACTGCCAATATCTATATACAAACATAAAACAAAATTTAAAACTTTTTTTTTTTTCCCTTTTCAAAATCCTGTAAGACCTGACTTGGATGTAAGTATGTAAGCTAAGTTCCAGGACTGCCCAGCATATGTACACATAGTGTCCCAGATAGCGGGTATCTGATCGCGTCATCAAAGGACGACGTATTTGTGTAATGTACGGTATATTCTGGTGTAGTAGCTTTCAACTGCTACAGCGCCTGCAAGTGCGGCAACCAACACAACTCTCAGGTACCTCTTGTTGCTTGTCAACAGGCGTTACACGACACACTTAAGACGCAACTGAACACTTGATTTTCCAGCTGCGGATTTGTGAACAATTTATATTATAATTTTGTTCTCCTTTACCTCCACTACGACCTGTAAATTCAGAATAGCCCTGTCTATATTAAATATAATTATTGTTCCTTATTATATTTTCAGTGAAGTGGTTGACAATATTGAAGGTGCTACTATGTTGGATGAACCTTTAATAACTGAATTCAGTGTTCCATATAATCTAGAATATTAACAAGATTTCACTTATATTCTCATCCATTTAAGAAATTGAAAGTGCCTGCCAAACTGTTTGTGAAGTAACTGTTACNAATAGCCCTGTCTATATTAAATATAATTATTGTTCCTTATTATATTTTCAGTGAAGTGGTTGACAATATTGAAGGCGCTACTATGTTGGATGAACCTTTAATAACTGAATTCAGTGTTCCATATAATCTAGAATATTGACAAGATTTCACTTATATTCTCATCCATTTAAGAAATTGAAAGTGCCTGCCAAACTGTTTGTGAAGTAACTGTTACNACAAGATTTCACTTATATTCTCATCCATTTAAGAAATTGAAAGTGCCTGCCAAACTGTTTGTGAAGTAACTGTTACAGAACAAGTAAGGAAACAAACTGCACCTACAAGATACACACATTTAAATATATTGTCGCGGAAATTGAAATTAGCCAAAAATACTACAGCCAAAAGATTCACTAAAAAAACTCTGCGTTAGTTCTTCAAAGAACAGCATAAACCAGAAAGAAAGCACACTTTGGATCTGTCCCTGTGATAGGGGCCCGGCACTGTTTGCCTATCTTCCATCCACCATCGTTCAAGGACATAGCCGATCTGAGATTCTGAGAAATAAGGAACACATCAGCATTACAATAAAATATAAGATTTAACTTAGCGATCTCAAACAGATTAAAGCATACGCGACATTTATTTTGTATTTTTAACACAAAGATTTATTATTTTTCTGGCTATGTGTGAAGAACGCTGGAGTGAAGAGGTTTAGGCGGCTCGTGAAATCGAGGCCTTGAGAGCCGGCGAGGATATAGTGAGGTGAGCAAGGAGCAGTGCCGGAATGAAAGAGCGGTGGAAAAGGGAGATCCCCGGCAAAAACCCGCCGGCCAGCGGCCTCGTCAGGCACGATTCTCAAATCGGGAGGGCCCCCGCTGGGAATCGAACCCGGGTCTCCTTGGCGAGAGGCGAGCGCTCTAACCACTATGCTAATCGCGGCCTCTTTGTGATGAAACGAATGTGTAAAAGTTTACATTTCTCTAGTAAGAAACACTACGGGACGTTTACGCCAACATTCTATTACAGTCTCAGATTAACAAAAATGTTGAAGAAACTTTGCTGCGAGAGCTTTGAAGATCGAGTTTTGTGTTTAACCAATTAACAGCTTTGTCTGGTAAATTTTTTACATAGTGCATTATAGTATTCGTAGTTCAGCGGGTATTGAAAACGTTTATATCTTGCGATAGTCTAAAAATTTCGATTTACTCTAAACAGCAGTGAACATGTGTTAGTAATCAGATGTCAGAATAATTTCAATATCTTATAAGCATATTTGATAAAAATATTAGAAGACGGAGAAAGCTCTTCTGTGAGGAACAAAAGAATATATGAAAACTAAATAACAAAACATAAATTTTTTTACACTAAAAAATTTGTGTTTTATGAATTACTGTAAAATACGTCGCACTTAATTGCCTGACAGTAAATAGTGACAATATATTTAAAATTAGTTGATGTCGGGAGTTGGTGAAGGTTTTGCATATATCAACATAGGTACCGTTTCTTGGAATTTACACAGTAATGAATGTTGTTCATATGTAGTGTACGGAAATTCTTTCCGACACTGTAGGGTAATGAGGCAATGCGACGTGTCTGATTCGGGTCGACTCGGGAGTATTCGGCTGTCCTCGCGTCTCGCCAGATAGCAGTCCGTGTGTGAGGTTTATTTTACTTGTGTAGGGAAATTCCATTCTAATAGTTTGGCTACTGAAAATTTTCTCCGCCAGATAGCACTGGCATTACGTGCATACCGGATTTTCTTCGTTTTACATGTAAAAAAAAATTGAGATTATTGCTATTTTTTGCAAAATAAGGACGGTTTATTTTTAATTTTTTTTATAGTGTTAGCAACTCTGCACGAGAGGAAGCATTTTTGGGTGCCTAGTATAGTCCATTCACGGTTACTTCGCACTTTTTTGCAGCCCTGATAAAGTTCTACTTTTAGGATATTCCTCCGCCTCATGAAAATAAAGTTTAACTAAGTATAGAAAATTACACCGAAGGAACAACGCACCGGATTCGTCCGCGTTCAATGTCATATTATTTTCCATAAGAACTATTTCTTACTGGCCTTTACCAACACGCCTACTTTCTACCTGTTTTTATACGTATTAATAAAATATTAAATTTTTTTTTTAAAGAAAGAATATAAGTAAAAGTTAAACTTAACTAAAAATAAGATAATCGTATGTAAACACATGCACAAAAAGCTTGTAATATGTGACATATTTAGGAAAAAAACCAAACGCGTCACATGTTGGGTGATTTTTAAAGGTTAGGTTTAAAAAGTGTGCAGAAGCCGCGAAAAGACTAAACTCGCCCGGTGTGACAACAGACCATTCAAGTGTGATGACTTACAGTTCTGTCATCCCCTCCTCCCCCCTCCCGCCGTGTCATCATTCCTTTAGTCAACCAAAAGCACCGGTTTCGTGACCTGGCTTTTTTTTTTCAGCCTCGGGTCGGTTGGAGTGCGCACGTGTTTATCAGAGCGGGCGATGGAAATGTGTTACTCGCGGGCTGCGTCTGTTCCCAGAGGCTTTCTACCGCCCGGCAGTGTTGCCAACTCCGTGTATTTATCACCAGATTTAATGGAATTAATCTCATACACGCTGGACAAAATTGTTATATAGCGGCCGCTAGGGAATTATTTTAATTTTTGGTGTAATGTGAGGGACAGTTTGCTCTCTCTCTCTCTCTCTCTCTCTCTATCTCTCCCCCCCTCTGTCTTCTCTCTCTACACGCACACACCGGATGGTTCAAAACAACACGACAACGCATAGTGTGTTTTGCAGGATAGCAAACTCATCCTACTAATATTATATTCGCGAAAGTTTGTGAGGATGGATGCATGGATGTTTGCTACTCTTTCACGCAAAAACTACTGAATGGATTTTAATGAAACTTTACAATAATTTAGCTCATACATCAGAATAGCACATAGGCTATAATTTATAAAGATATATTACGTAAATTGGCCAAAATATAACGATTAGTGTCAAGTAAGTCGGAAACAATTCTGCAATCTGCGAGCTATTTTGGCGTGCGCTGCAAAAACCGTAAGAGTTACACGAATATAATTATTACTCATACAACAGAATGGGCTATCATTTCTAAAGATATATACGCAGACGAAGTAATGGGTATCCGCTAGAAGATAATATTTCAAGAGGGGTCCCATGCCCGTGAAAGTATGGTTTCGGAGCTGCAAGACCTGTCCAGTGTCCACCACGGTCACCAGATCTCAGATATGACACCTCTCGACTGTTTTTTGGGGCACTACGAAGTGTATGGTGTATATTAGATTCATGTACCACCCGAGGAGGACGTTATCACAGGAATACAGGCAGCGATTGCTCAGCATACAGCCCACAAGCGCGTCAATCTCTACACCACCTGTGTAGGC
>NQII01005892.1:76486-141044 GCA_002778355.1 Clitarchus hookeri
GCCCAATTGCGCTCCCCCCCCCCACCAGAGTGATGGGCAAGTATCACTCTGGTTAAACCCAGATCCAAATGAAGGAAAATTACTGGCCCCCTCTCTACTAGCACTTTTTTCCTATCATAATAAAGAGCATGATTCCTATCCTCTGTCTCCTGTAGCATTTTCTGTTAAACATGATAATGCATGAAACAATTTTCAATTCTTTCCTGTCAAAAGGGTTTTTACGGTGACTATGCCGGTTTTTCCCTTTCTCTTCTAATTATAGTTTAGCTATAAGTACCCTTAGGGAGGTTCTCATGGCCAAAAGCAGGTCATGACAGCCCAATCCCTCTTCGCCGTGATGCATGTCTCCTTGCATGATACTCCCTTCCTTGTAGGCGTATGGGGCTTAGCCCTGAGACGCACTTAACTCCCGTCCCTACCGTGGGCTCAAAGTAGTTGGTTAAAAAAAAAACGACGCGCAGCGAACTCCGCGCCTTCTGAGTCTACGTTCCTTGCTTACCTACAGCGCTGAGGTTACTGACCAGCGAGAGACCAATCAGGAACGCCCGCAGCCAGTGAGAGGTCCCCAACGCCAGAACATTCGCCAGCAGTGCCAGCAACAGATATAGTGGCGTCCACTACGTCCGACGAGTTTGTTGTAGTCTCATCAGCAATGGATGTGTTTTCTTCCGGTGATGTGGAGATGAGTTTTGTGAAAATTACAGTATGTATATTTAATTAAGGTGAAATTGATTGGATACTAACCCAACCTTACTCTCTTCGCATCCTCGACAGATAAAAGCAATATCGCAGTTTTTTTGGTTAGAATTACCGTTTACCGGCGCCATTTTTGGTCGCTGAAGCAGACGACAGTGGTCTCGACAAGAAGTGTAGCCTCCAACCCAGACGCCAAAAACAGCTCTCGCCTGCGAAACATCAGCAGCATCAGCCAATAAATAATCATGAGTATAGTCTGATCGCGGTTTCTTCACGCTTTTGAAATTAAACCTTTGAAAAATTACTTAATGTATGATGTGTTTGGTTGTTTGCCAAATATGTCAAGTATTACACGCGTTTTATGAATGTGTTAACACAAAATTACCTTATTTTAGTTAAGTTTAACTTGTACTTTTATTATATCTTTAAATTACAATATTTGGGTTTATAATTAATACGAATAAACACAGAGAGAAAATAGGTATGTTGGCAATACCTAGTAAGAAATAGTTCCCATACAAAATATAATTACACTGAGTGCGCACGAATGCGGTGCGCATTTCCTTTCGTGCAATTTTATAAACAAGGTCAAGCTTTGTTTGCATGAGGTGGAGGAATATCCTGGAAGTAGAAGTTTAGCAGGGCTTCAGAAAAGTTGGAAGTAACCGTGAATGGATTATAATCATCCATCGATCAGTACCGCCATCTCCTTGGCGGGTCGAGTGAGGCGGCTTCGGCAATGTAGGGAAATCGACTGGGCGCGCCACAAACGCGGACATATTCACGTAAAACCAACCGGCGTGTCTCCGACACAGCAACAACACGAATTTTTAAAAATCTATGTCCCCTTCTGAAAATCCTTCATTTTCAGGTCAACAGAAATTAGATTCATTTTCCAAAAAACTGTTATTATTTCTAGGCCCAGTTGAATAACGTTGATTTAATAATTTCGTGTACTTCCACTTATAGTTAGGCAGGATTTACAATAGCCCGTCGCGTCGATCCATCATCCACTTGTCAATCATACATTCGTCCGTCTCCAGCCGAGCGATTTACAACCGAAACTTAGTACGTCCGTCGTAAGTTCATTGCTACAAACTAATACAAACAAAATCGTTTGCAAATAGAAAAAAATTCTCCATAAACATTAAAATTTTTTGGTGATTTTGTGTTTCTAAGTATCCAAAATGCACATACAAGTAAATAACGAAAATTAAATTATGTAAAAAAATTTATAAATTGCATATAAAGCATTATTTTACTTTTATAATTGCACAAAAGGAGTACGTGTTTCCAAACGTAATTATCAATTAATCTTCAAGAAAAATATAACTTTATTTCATTTTACAGTTACATAAACAAACTTAGGAAATCAAAAGACTCCCAAAACAAAACACTGCACACACAACACAGCCTTGTAAAGAACTCGGGACGAACGAGTAACAAAACGTACAAGTTTAGAAGACTGTAATTTCATCCGTTCGTTAGTCAAAAGTTAAACCTTGCCAAGGTTTTGACGGACGGATATAATTATTGGCCACCTCTGATTGGCTGTTGGCGACGTGATTGATGGACGGATGACGACGGAAGTTGCGAGACGACGGCAGACGAGTGTTTTATGTGGTGTGGACGGACGAGACGGTGCGGCACTCGACGACGGACTGGTGTGCATAAGGGCGCTCGGAGAAATCTAGAACATTCTGAACTGGTGGAATGTGGACAGAATTAAGGTGGCACTGTTTGTGTTAGTGTTGTGGACTTTATTGCAAATATTGGAACTGTCAAACATAAACATATAATTTTTAAAATGATTCGAAAGGTTTCGATACACTTATTAGGCATGAGTTTAGTTAATTGCTTGCATTAATTTCCTTCAGGAGATTCAGAATTGTATTAATTAAATTGTTTTATTGTAAATAACAGCTATAGCCATTTATTTTGAGATACTAAGCATTTTATTTGTTGTGTTTCAAAATTAATTAGGGCATTACTATTAACAATTTTATTTAATTAAGACCTCCATCTCTTGAAGAACCTGATTAAGCCCACTGACTTTGAGAAATTATAACAATAATGAATTAACAATTATAAATGAAATTATTTTTATACTTTGGAGAAGTAGTGAAGGTGGGTATATTTTTAAAAATCCTTCTATTAATGAATAAAATGCTTAGCAATATATTTCTTGCAAACGTTAGAAAGCGAGAGAGAGAGAGAGAGAGAGAGAGAGAGAGAGAGAGAGAGAGTAGAAAACCTTACCTGTAATATTTGAAAGTTAATCACCCACCTCCCGCTGTAGTAAGGTAAAGTAAAATCAAGTTCATTTCACCAAAGAGCCCCGTTTTTTTTATTTCAGACAATGGTTATCCTTCTTGAACGCTTCCCACAATTACCTCGCGTTATACATAGCAGCACACGCTTGTGAAGAGCAATTATCACTTTGAGCGCACTGGTTTTCCACCTGGCGAGCAAGAAGCATTTCATTATGTCTGATTGCATCTGTGCGTCCGCCAGTGTTAAGTGTTGAACTTGACATTTGAATCCGGCTTTAAATTACACTTGAAAAATGACATACGACAGGCTAACTCAAATCTTCATTATCTACGTGTAAATATGGTGGCAGAAGACATTTAGTTTATCGTTTACATAGCTCGGGCTAATAAGTCTTCCCTTGAGAGCAGCGCGTTATTTAGAAACGTGCATTTAAAGTCAGCAAAGTTTAAATACCCCACGGCATTCATCCATTCACGACATGCCCATATTTAAAGTTTAACTCATTTATTCAACGATAGACTCAAAAGTAGAGAACTGATATTCTACAGATCTTTATTTTGTTGTGTGCTTTCGACCCTCCGCGGCCGTAAGGCATCACAGGTCGCGGCATTTGGGAGTTCTTTGGTTCGATTCCAGCCGACTGCAGTAGCGTGTGTTAAGTTTTTCCAAAGGGAGTTTTCCATCCGAGCTACAGGAAAATTCCGATGCAGTTCCTTAATTACGGACCTTCGGAAATCCTCTCTCGTTAACTTGCGATACTGACAAGGCGCCGAGCGAGTTGACGCGGTGGAAAACCGCTGGACTCGCGTTCTTCTGGAAGAACCGGGTTCGATTCCCAGTCCGGCCATCCTGATTTATATTTTTCAGGGGTTTCTAAAATCACTCCAGGTGAATGTTGGGATAATTCCTTAAGGCTCCCGCCTACCTGCAGTTTCTTTCCTCGTTTGAGGCCGAGAAGTGCGGGAACGATAAGAACTACACCGCCGCTGAGTGATTAACCCCAACGTTATTTAATAATTTCTGGTATTGAAAGTTATAAATACGTGTATCGTTATCACAACCAATAATCTGTAGGTTTAAGGGTCGGTGGGAAGTGATATAAACCAGTCATTACGTAGACTATAAGCATAGTTTAAGAATCAGGTATTCCCTGAAAAGCTCGTTGTACACAGAGTTTCGCTAAGTACAGTACTGGTAAAATACGCACTTAAAAATAAAATATCTGTTAGTGGCTACAAAAAGTGTTAGTTTGATGCTTTCCGAGGAGAAATTTTGTTGTTGATAAAAAACTGATTGTGGTGCCCATTAACACGTAGATTGACCAGTATTAAAGCTATTTGGTGCTCACTATCATATTAGTTTATTGAAATAACGTTTATAGGCTGCCACGAAATATTTAGTTGGCAGCGACAGCATTCATGTTATCCACAGTGAAACATTTTGCTCCGACTGCAAAACTACATTCGTTATATTCTGCGCATGCGCTCTGGAATATTCGAAGTGGCTACCTTCTGTCTGGCCACGACGCCATATTTGTTTGTGTTCTGTTCTTTGCATCAGGTTACGAACTAATTCAGAAGGGATATTCTTAAGTACTTATGAACTGATTATATCATTCCTTTATTCCAAGTAAGTACATACTACACATTAATTATTCCAGAAAATTAACTTTTCATGAGGTGAAGTGTGCAAGCCTTGTCGTATGTGCCCCTTATTAGATTTATGTTATATATGTACATGCTGAAGACAAGGGTTCAAAGTCCAGCAAGGTAGCGCAAAGGTAACACGCCGAGGTCGCAATTGAGATGTCCAAGGCTCAAATCCCACTCATGACAACTTTTAATCTAGTGTTTAATTGTTGTACTTACCTACCTACGGAAGCCCAAAACCCGCAAAAAACCTTTGTGTACCTCACTAACAGGTATTGCTGCTATCATCGTAACATCTTCGCCACAACTAACGAACTCACTATTGCCAACAAATCCACTGGATGTATTGGTGACCACAAACGACAATTCGTAGTTTCCACTACAATACTGTAATGACAAAAAATTTTTATTGGCACCACAAAATGTTTTGTCATGTTTATTTTGACGAAAAAATTTTGTGGTCACCAACAAATGTTTTTTTTTGGTCGCCAAAAAATTAATTTTTTTGTTTAAACGTCCTGTGCAAAATGTTGATGATTGGCTACATTGGGCATAGAAGGGTTGAGCTTACAGAGGTAAAATAGCTGCTTATTCCGCGAACTCCAGACGCATCCGCTAGTAATAAGGTGTCACTGGCCAGCAACATGGCGGAACACTGTTCGCCAATCAGCGCCTGGTAGCTGACTTCATAGCCGGCAGACCAGACAACAAGGAACCTTTCTAAGTACGCAGTAGCCAATGAGACACAAGGCCCGTTACCTGAGAGTCGCACAGCCTACCAGTGAATGGGTGCGTCCATATCAAAGGAACCTGAATGCCGTTTCGTCTCTGTGTGGATACTTGTCAACTCTGTGGCAATGCCACGCGCTCCAAGTGCGTCATCGCCGCTAAGCGCAAGGCTCTGAACTGGAGTGCAGAGTTCTCGTCGTGCTGCGTTGACCTGTGGCACTTCCAGCGGCGGCCCTGCTATTTCATTGGTGGAAAGTCTGTAGGAAGGTCCAGTGCGGGGCCCACGAATACCATTACATGTATCTGACGCGCATATTTTAAGATACAGCGCTTTTAAAAAGTAGTTTCTAGCTACATGTGTTGGAGTACTCTGAAGTGGCGTTTGTAATGTACGTGACGTCTTGAAAGCACTCAAAAGCCTTCATATGAAGTGTGTGTTCCTTTCGTAGATCAACACATTGGGCGCATATGTAGCAATTTTGTGGGAGAACGAGTACTTTACCCACTCTGCAACCCACTTCAAACGTCAGGCAGACGGGAGCCAACACAAGCTTCCTGTAGATCTAGTGTTGCCATAATAAGAACCTGTCGCAGTTCTGGGGCAATCTAAACAAGTAAGAAATATACATGATTAACTAAACACATAGTAAATAAATATGATTAATATAACTACGTAAATAAATGTTTAAGATGATGTTTCCGAACACACACGCAGTATCCTGCCAAATTCATGCATAGAGTGCTAGTTTGAAGAGTTCTAAGATTGTTGTTATCAAGAGGTTACTTAATAAAACATAAAAACCAANGTATATAAATGTTTAAGATGATGTTTCCGAACACACACGCAGTATCCTGCCAAATTCATGCATAGAGTGCTAGTTTGAAGAGTTCTAAGATTGTTGTTATCAAGAGGTTACTTAATAAAACATAAAAACCAACACAGTATAACTTAATCGTTAACATAGTTCTAAATATCAGCCAGACAATTAATTGTTGCAATATATCCATTTTAAATAATTTTATGTACGCTATGTTATGAACATTTTGTAAATCTCTGATATTAGAACTAATTTTATTGCGGTTTGAAACCATTAATTTGGTTATACAAATGGTATTTTGTATTACAGTTTTTAATATGTATAATATTGTTCTGTATATATGTCCAGTACTACTGTAACTTGTATTGTACTAACTGACAACTCCCAGCACATTGGTTGTGTTACCAGGAGGGCTAAATAAATCAAATCAAAACAAAGAATAGTTTTATGATTTTTCCCCTGATTGCACTGTTGTATCGGTAAGTTCTCTTATTATTTAACGACCGCGCCAAACAGTTGAACTGATAAGCGCGCGATGCTCCTCGCCCGGCCATGCGAAAACCTTAACTTGTTCGAAATCGCCTTTCAAGTGGCCTTAGTTCGCTTAGTCGCCTTCAAAAGTGCTTCGAAGTCGTGACATCACTGTGCCGTTATTTGAATACAAACCAAAAGGGCAAATGCATCCTTGCATAAAGCCTTCAACCAACGGCACGGGCGATGTCCCTTTCACATGTCCTGCACTGCACGTCTCGCCTATAAACTGTTTTCTAGTATGTTTACAATACCGATTGCTCGCCAGCTCTAGTTATTCCCTAGGAACCTCCACACCTGCTTGCAAGCAGGCTCGGCTTACGNACAATACCGATTGCTCGCCAGCTCTAGTTATTCCCTAGGAACCTCCACACCTGCTTGCAAGCAGGCTCGGCTTACGGGTTTCGTAGCAGATGCCTTCAAAGTTTGCATAGAACATTGTATCGTATAGTCTGTTCGCGTTTTCTTCACGCTTTTTTTAAATCAAACATTTGTAAATTCAACTCCTGCATTACATGTTTGGTTATTTCCTAAATATGCCTTGTAACACAAGCTTTTTATGCTTCTGTTAACTTAACAGTACGTTATTTTTGGTCCAATTGAAAGTGTACTTATAGTCTATGTGTAAGTTACAATATTTCATTTATAATTAATATTAATGTAAACAATGAGAAAATAGAAGGTTGGTAACGCCTACTAAGANAGTTACAATATTTCATTTATAATTAATATTAATGTAAACAATGAGAAAATAGAAGGTTGGTAACGCCTACTAAGAAATAGTTACTAACCAAAACTTTATTAAAGTGAGTTCGCAGGAATTCAGCACGCAGTCTCTTTGGTGTAATTTTCTAGACTTGGTTAAGCTTTGTGTGCACGTGGCGGAGGAATATCCTGGAAGTAGAACTTTATCAGAGCTTCAGAAAAGTTGGAAGTAACCGCGAATGAACTACAGCGTATAGGGATTCAGAGTTCAAGTCCCTTGGCGGGAAACCTTCCAATACGGATTTGTTTAATTACCTGTGTTTTTTTTTCTTCCCCCGGTGGGTGTACGTGCATGCGTNCAAATGAAGTGCCTGCCGACATTCTTGTTTTGTTTATTTAACTAGCTGTGCCTGCAGCTCCGCTCGCGTGGACTACACAATTATTGTTTAGGTTTTTTTTTTAAATTAAGTCCGTGCTTTTAATCCTTTTTCCTGACAATGTCTGCATTTGCTTTTCAATTTCAACGAGTGCAAGGTGTAAAACTTCGTCATTGGATGTTGCAGGTGAATTAAATGGTTGGAACGCTTATCAGAATTTCTCTGTTATAGATACATATATGCTACCCTGGAGTTTTTGTTAGGTATTTTTATTCTACACAATTCTTGACTGCATTATATAGTTCCATCTTTAACGGTTTAGACAGCGTATTGCAAAAGAGCGCGCTGACGGCAAACTTTTTTCCGACTTGATTCACTGTTATCGTCACTGCTTATTCCTCATGTTACTTTACGTGACAAAATATATACTAAAATCTGGCCAGAGAACATAACTACGAATAAAAAAAAAACACGTAAATCGGTTACGTGGTTCTCGAGTGATACGCGCACTAACAGACAGACAGAGAGACGTAGAGTTTTATAATATGTATAGATGCAGTTTCCGTAGACCCTGATATCGAGCCCGAAAAGCTCCTGGGTATGGAAGAACACATGTCAATATAGTAATATTTGAATACAGTAAGCACACAAGAATTACAAGATAATAACACAGAATATGTAACAGAGTTTACATATATAAAAAAAGCCTTATTCATCCAATATTTGATATCTATTTACACAGTAAAATGACTTGGAGATTAGAAATTGTTTCAAACAATGTTTTAGTGTTTTAACATCTCCCTCGTACAATGTTTTCATTTCGGCAGGTAGTTTATTAAAACGTGCTATTGCAGAGTATTTTACACCCTTTTGCAAATACAGTCAACACATTTGGTGTTATTATTACTATATGTACGCCAACACACTGTAAAAACGCTTTCTCTGCTGCGACATGCGATTTGTTGCCGCAAAGAAAAATGTATTTAAATATGGACCTCTGCAAAGTAGGCTTGCCACAAACATAACTTTTGTTTGATCTGTAGAGCAATGACTACGATAACCTCGCATTGTCGTTCAAACAGTTCAGCAGACGTCTTTGTGGTAATATCAGTTACACTGTAAAGAAAATTTGCTTCCTGAGTTAAAAAAAAACTGTGAGTAGTAAGTAAGAGGGAAGTAAAAAATCTTTTATAATTATATTCACAAAAAAAACTTACGCGGTTCCAATACCCGAGCCGGTACCCCACTGTGTTTCTAGTCTAGCGCCCTTCAACAAACGACCACTTTCCTTTATTACGTTCCGACTACTTTTGATAGGTAGGTTATGTAAGGCAGTAAAATTGGCCAGAATGCGCCACCACTTGTGAGGAATCGAGGTTAGTGACTTGGAGAATCACTGCACCTCAGAATGACATTAAACGTCTGCAACAGGACTGTACATTTCCTCAGTTGCAGTATCGTAACTGCTGAATATACTGGTTTGTGAATATTTGCATTGGGACAATACTTGCGTACTGAAAAATAAAAAGAACGACAGAAAACATTTAACATCGCTACAACGTTAACTTTGGTACGAAGTAATATTTCTTTAGTGCGAACAAAAGCAGTTCCAATAATAATTTATTTCTTTGTTAGCAAAGAAAGGTAATGTTGCCATAAAACAAAAACCTTTAAAGAAAATATTTATCAACAGCAAACCTATGTTTCTGTTACCTTCTCTTTGAATTAAGGCAATATTGTGTTACTGTAAACAAAACAGAGTGCAGTGTCTACAGGAGCGCACAGGGTAGGGAAGTGGAAGTGTTATCACGCAGGAACTGCTCCTGCATTAGCCGGCATGGAGTTGGGGTGGCAAAACCACTTCGGGAAGAAACAGCCCCTAATGCGGCCGGCTGGGATCCAACCCGCGACCCGCCGAGTGCAAGCCAGACACGCTACCGCATGGCCGAACACGCTCTGTTCTGTGTTTACTTTTCTTTGCCTCTGTTTACAATTGCCTAACCACGAAGATCTTCCACCCTAAAGGCCCGTCCACAGTCTAAGTGGTACATGGCGTTAACATAATACGCCGCACAAGGAAGAGAATACCGAAGTTTTAAATGCCAGTGTCTGCAACTAGCTTGTAGCGTGGCATAAGTGGCGTAACTGGGCGTTACTTGGCGCAAAGATGGTAACCTATCTTATTATGGAAAGATTTTAACGGCCGCCAATCAGAGCGAGGTACGTCATAGGAACTACTGTCGTCAAATTAGGTTAGAATGCATGAACAAATATTGTGAACTGACTCCAGCTGTAGTTNCAATACCGATTGCTCGCCAGCTCTAGTTATTCCCTAGGAACCTCCACACCTGCTTGCAAGCAGGCTCGGCTTACGTGTCTCGTAGAAGCTGCCTACAAAGTTTGCATAGAACATTGTATAGTATAGTCTGTTCGCGTTTTCTTCACACTTTTTTTAAATCAAACATTTGTAAATTCAACTCCTGCATTACATGTTTGGTTATTTCCTAAATATGTCTTGTAACACAAGCCTTTTTAGGCTTCTGTTAACTTAACAGTACGTTCTTTTTGGTCCAATTGAAAGTGTACTTATATTTTATCTGCANTTTTTAGGCTTCTGTTAACTTAACAGTACGTTCTTTTTGGTCCAATTGAAAGTGTACTTATATTTTATCTGCAAGTTACAATATTTCATTTATAATTAATATTAATGTAAACAATGAGAAAATAGAAGGTTGGTAACGCCTACTAAGAGATAGATATTAACCAAAACTTTATTAAAGTGAGTGCGCAGGAATTCAGCACGCAGTCTCTTCGGTGTAGTTTTCTAGACTTGGTTAAGCTTTGTTTGCACGAGGCGGAGGAATATCCTGGAAGTAGAACTTTATCAGAGCTTCAGAAAAGTTGGAAGTAACCGCGAATGGACTACAGCGTATAGGGATTCAGAATTCAAGTCCCTTGATGGGAAACCTTCCAATACGGATTTGTTTAATTACCTGNTCACTTCCGGCGCCTCCCCGTCGTATCGCAGCCAGGCGGCAGGTATGTGGGATAGTGAAAACTTGCTCCATCTACACTCGCCTCGCCGCCTTCAACCAGCATCTTCCACTTGCATCGCGTCGTCGGGACTCGTGCACGCAAATGAAGTGCCTGCCGACATTCTTGTTTTGTTTATTATTTAACTAGCTGTGCCCGCAGCTCCGTTCGCGTGGACTACACAATTATTGTTTAGGCTCTTTTTTTTTATTAAATAAAGTCCGTCCTTTTTATACTTTTTCCTGACAATGTCTGCACTTGCTTTTCAATTTCAACGAGTGCAAGGTGAAAAACTTCGTCATTGAATGTTGCGTGTGAATCAAATGGTTGAAACGCTTATCAGCATGTCTCTGTTATAGATAGATATATGCTACAGTGGAGTTTTTGTTATGTATTTTTATTCTACACAATTCTTTAACCACATCATATTTTTCCATCTTTAACGGTTTAGACAGCGTATTACAAGAGAGCGCGCTGGCGGCAAACTTTTTTCCCCGACTTGATTCTCTATTATCGTCACTGCTTATTCCTTATGTTACTTTACGTAACAAAATATATACCAAAACCTGGCCAGAGAACATAACTACGAATTAAAAAAAATATACGTAAATCGGATAAGTGGTTCTCGAGTGATAAGCGCACTAACAGACAGACAGAGAGACGTAGAGTTTTATAATATGTATAGATGCAGTTTCCGTAGACCCTGATATCGAGCCCGAAAAGCTCCTGGGTATGGAATACATGTCAATACAGTAATATTTGAATACAGTAAGTACATAAGAATTACAAGCTAATAACACTGAATATTTAACAGAGTTTACATACATAAAAAAAGCCTTATTCATCCAATATTTGATATCTATTTACATAGTAAAAAAAATGACTTGGAGATTAGAAATTGTTTCAAACACTGTTTCAGTGTTTTAACATCTCCCTCGAACAATGTTTTCATTTCAGCAGGTGGTTTATTAAATATATTTATTGCAGTGTATCTTACACCCTTTTGGTGTTATTATTATTATTATGTACGCCAACACACTGTAAAAACGCTTTATCTGCTGCAACACGTAATTTGTTGCCGCAAAGAAAAATGTATTTAAACATGGACCTCTGCAAAGTAGGCTTGCCACAAACATAACTTTTGTTTGATCTGTAGAGTAATGACTACGATAACCTCGCATTGTCGTTAAAACAGTTCAGCAGACGTCTTTGTGGTAATATCAGTTACACTGTAAAGAAAATTTGCTTTCTGAGTTAAAAAAAAACTGTGAGTAGTAAGTAAGAGGGAAGTAACAAATCTTTTATAATTATATTCACAAAAAAAACTTACGCGGTTCCAATACCCGAACCGGTACCCCACTGTGTTTCTAATCTAGCGCCCTTCAACAAACGACCACTTTCCTTTATTACGTTCCGACTAATTTTGATAGGTAGGTTATGTAAGGCAGTAAAATTGGCCAGAATGCGCCACCACTTGTGAGGAATCGAGGTTAGTGACTTGGAGAATCACTGCACTTCAGAATCACGTTAAACGTCTGCAGCAAGACTGTACATTTCCTCAGTTGCAGTATCGTAACTGCTGAATATACTGGTTTATGAATCTTTGCATCGCGACAATACTTGCGTACTGAAAACTTAAATGAACGACGGAAAACATTTAACATCGCTACAACGTTAACTTTGGTACGAAGTAATATTTCTTTAGTGCGAACAAAAGCAGTTCCAATAATAATTTATTTCTTTGTTAGCAAAGAAAGGTAATGTTGCCATAAAACAAAAACCTTTAAAGTAAGCATTTATTAACAGCAAACCTATGTTTCTGTTACCTTCTCTTTGAATTAAGGCAATATTGTGTTACTGTAAACAAAACAGAGTGCNAACAGCAAACCTATGTTTCTGTTACCTTCTCTTTGAATTAAGGCAATATTGTGTTACTGTAAACAAAACAGAGTGCAGTGTCTACAGGAGCGCACAGGGTAGGGAAGTGGAAGTGTTATCACGCAGGAACTGCTCCTGCATTAGCCGGCATGGAGTTGGGGTGGCAAAACCACTTCGGGAAGAAACAGCCCCTAATGCGGCCGGCTGGGATCCAACCCGCGACCCGCCGAGTGCAAGCCAGACACGCTACCGCATGGCCGAACACGCTCTGTTCTGTGTTTACTTTTCTTTGCCTCTGTTTACAATTGCCTAACCACGAAGATCTTCCACCCTAAAGGCCCGTCCACAGTCTAAGTGGTACATGGCGTTAACATAATACGCCGCACAAGGAAGAGAATACCGAAGTTTNTAAAGGCCCGTCCACAGTCTAAGTGGTACATGGCGTTAACATAATACGCCGCACAAGGAAGAGAATACCGAAGTTGTAAATGCCGGTGTCTACAACTAGCCTGTAGCGTGGCATTAGCGGCGTAACTGGACGTTACTTGGCGCAAAGGTGGTAATCTATCTTCTTACGGAAAGATTTTAACGGCTGCCAATCAGAGCGAGGAACGTCATAGGAACTACTGTCGTCAAATTAGGTTAGAATGCATGAACAAATATTGTGAACTGACTCCAGCTGTAGTTCGAGTGTCTTTACCTACTATCAAACTATTTTTTTTCGTAAAACGTTTGCATGTGGAGCTACGAGATCCGATCCAAAAACACCATATAATTAATTATTATCAAACGATATTTCCCGTTACTTGCATTACCTACAGCCTGTCGAAATAAAAAAAAACCAAATATTGGAAAATAATATTGCCAACCCAAGAATGTAAAAATTTCCACACATGAAAAAATAAATTCATGTTTATATACTTTACTAGATTTTACCCGCGGCTTCGCTCGCGTGGTTATGGTAACAAACTTATAAGGAGAAATAACGATATTTGTTAGTTGACAGACACTGATCATAAACACAGAACAGAGCACTAACGGTGTCATTTTTTGGTGCTAGAATCGCTCTTTTGCATAGCCACTGGTCGTCATTTATATTTCTTTGTAGATCTGGTTAAACGCTAGCAATCAGTTCCGTATCACTCTGCACCAAATTACTAAACTCCCCCGTTAGTGACACACAGCCCTCGGCATCTGTTTCTAACTACCCATTTCCAATTTTCAATAGTGTATCAGCATTATGTCCTGTGTCAACGTCATTGTAGAGATGCACTCTCATATTTGTCGTCAAGCTGAATTTCTTGACATTTGCCCATAAGTTTTACGACTTGAGACAAGCTTTGATTTCATCTGCAGGTGTGCCCCTCTGAATCACGGTAGAGTTTGGCGGAAGTCACCAGCCAGTAATACAACCATTCCTCCCATAATGTCTGTATTGTTTCGTATATCCTGTAGAGTTAGGTTTAGGGCCTCTGTCGCTATTTTGTGTGACATTGTGCTTTCATCCCACACTATCAACTTACATTGACGCAGCATTGTACCCCGAGCGCTATTTTTACTAAAATGTTTTTCCTGAGTGAATGAGATATTTTTTCAGGATAAAAAGTAGCCTATGTCACTTCCCGGCACTCCAACTATCTCTGTGCAAAAAATTACGATGATCCGTTGCTCCGTAACGACGTGAAAGAAGGACAAACAAACAAACAAACACATTTTCGCATTTATAATATTAGTTAGGATTATTGTATACGGCTGACTTAATTTCTATGCTTCTTTCTGTTTTGCTGTGTCAAGCCAAGTCAACTGTGGACAAACCTTTTTCGCGAATGTAACGCCCCATAAATATTTCCACGCATCTGTTTTCAGCTTATATATTTCTAAGCAATCGTGACCTTATTCAGTTATCTTATAGTGTGAATACCTGACTTTCACGGTTATCAAACATGGCAGTGTCAACTTTTAGAAAAATGACTGCAAAATGTTAGTGTTAAAATCGATGTCATCCAAATATCATTGTTGACAGTGACCGTGAGCATTCATTGACTTATTAGTGCTATCATGAAACCGACATTTGGGAAGGTAGCATTACTTCAAAAGTGAATTGTAACGTGAGTAACATATCTCAGAAATTTCTCAACCTATTCCCACCAGATTTTGCAACATAACTTTATTAATTTTTATAAATCACTTACTTAGTTCTTAAAGTATTAACATTTTAAGGAAATGCATCACATTATTATATCCATTACACCAATTTAAACCAGACTTTATTTGCTGGAAGAACCTGCTTTGAATATTCAATTTGCTGATTGTCTATTTTATCAGCATTCTTGCAATAGAGCTCCACCTGAATTANAGAACCTGCTTTGAATATTCAATTTGCTGATTGTCTATTTTATCAGCATTCTTGCAATAGAGCTCCACCTGAATTATCACAGCCATTTCATAACTCGAGAAATAATCAACCGGTTACCACCAAAAATCGCATTCATTTAGCGTAATTACTTAAAAATTGTATTACATAAATGTTATGTATGTTTTAATTATTTTTTAAATTGTTAATGCAGCATGCCATTCATACCAATAAAATTATTTGAATCCAACTTGGTATGATGATTGTACCTTGTGCGATAACTCTGTTATTTTCATTAATTAAATTCTTAGTTTGCCATTTAGGAAGATCGGGCTACGTGAATATTCAATGCCATATGATTAACCTAGGGAATTACTGTATCGACCAGCCACGAAAACTGATTTACAAGAAGAGATTAGAAGATGTATTTATATTTGTGAAATTTTAGGTAATTATGACTTTGTTTAAAAACTCTCTGTGTCCCACGGCTTAGCACACCCGGGATTCGAATTTTTCTGTTTGCAGAAAAGAAAGTATACGAAGTTTTTAACGTGGCTACACACGGTCGGAATTAAAATTCTTAATTGAAATTTGTACGTTGAAAATTTAAATTAAACCATTTTTCCCGACCAGTATGTAAATTTTTANTTAAAATTCTTAATTGAAATTTGTACGTTGAAAATTTAAATTAAACCATTTTTCCCGACCAGTATGTAAATTTTTTACTCGAATTTGTGTGCACAGGTTTCAAATTATGAAAAAATTTTAGCCTCAACCACGCCCGCCCAGGAATTTATTTTGTTGCAATACAAAAATATGTAATATAAAAGCTATGTTACAACATACGGTAATAAAACAATGATGGGTGCATAAAAAACTAAATACATTTTTGGCCGTATACAAAAAAGTATTTTGTTGCCTGGAACAAATATTTATCTCAAGCCATTATATACTATTCACGTTAACATCACACTTTTTGAATCACACTTTTGAAAACTCGCGTATGACAAGTTGTGAGAACTTATTACGTGTATGGCAGATTTGGTTGTTTCCTGTATATGAGATACATCATAAGCATTATGTATATAGTACCTTAACGTTAAAGCTTCATAAAGATGGAAGAAACCATGAACACACTTGCCTTTATATTTAATATATCTTTAACTTAATGCATTGTCACAAATATCTATAAAGTTTTTATTGCCAGTGAACATTAGAGTTTCTGATATACAGTTCTGTTCTCTCTTTATTTCTAGTGCCATGAAACAAAACACTCCGAAATATACATATACGTTATATATATGTATATATATAACGTCCGTGATGACTAATACAAACACGTATTGCAAAGCTGCGGAAAATAACCATGAACAGAATCTCTGTGTGCTCAAAGTTTTGGGCTCGGTTCAAAGATACACAATACCACAAATATAGAATTAATCAAATATTAGGGTAACATTTTACACTTGGCTGTCGTCTACTATAGTTGACATAGTGTCTGTTAGTACACGTGTCTGTTATGTTGGTATTCAGTGCAGACTAACATGACTTCCGGCTCTGCTTAAGTAGGAACGTCGGATCCACCTTTGACAATTAAGTAGCATTCGGTCTTTCTGTTCCCGGGCAGTTGTGATTTACGTTATTTGTGCTTTAGTTCATCCAGAATCTTTGCCAATATTTTAACTATGTCAAAAAATTAAGTCTAAAAGATTATAGTGTGCCACTGTAGTTTCATAAGATTGTCAACTTTTGTATGAAATATGTTATCTGACGGGCAAAATTATGCTCTTAGATCTCTATAGAACCTAAAGTTCTTTCTGCTCACTGTCGTTTTCTTAACTAACCTTTCGTAGTGACATAGTGGGTTGGCAGAGTTATGTAAGGCGGGCATTATCTGCCAATTAAAAATATTTAAACTACATTCGCATGGCTGAGATGAAATGGTTTTAAGATGCTATATTGCCTCTTATAAAGACATTTTTTGTTTGTGCCATAACATAGAATCATGGACATTACTGAAAATGCTTCGTTTTAGATACATTACATTTCATGTTTCTGTGCACATTTTTGAAACTGATTGTTAATACGTGTTCGCTGGTAGTCATTAAGAGGCGAGAATGAATTAATGTATAAAATTTTGTATTATGTTAATTTTTGCATAAATACACGTTAATAGTTCATATTTTATGTTTCTAATGGTGGGTAATGTTATTAGCTAAGCTACTGTTCTCGTATTTTTCAATAAATCCCTCCAAACTTGAATCAGGAAGAAGTAAATAAAAAATTCAGTGTGGCGTGTGACACAGGCTAGTTCCATACCATCCCTTGGGAATAGAGAGGGTTCAAGTAGGGGGATGAATTGAGAATAGTAATGACGTTCAAAATTGCTACCTTCTAATTGGAGTAACGGAGTATAAATCGTGTGTTTGTTTTTGCACGCAGACTAATAAAGTGGTTTTAGTGAAATTGGTTTTAAATACACACTTGAAATGTTATAGGAAATCATTTAAAAGGTCGCGATATTAATGTTTTTTTCCCGAGGTTATCCACAATTATAGAGCTTCTTGAAGTGACAATCAGCAAATGTTTGTNCGCGATATTAATGTTTTTTTCCCGAGGTTATCCACAATTATAGAGCTTCTTGAAGTGACAATCAGCAAATGTTTGTGGCAGGTCTAGCATTGAACATATCTGCAACTGCGTTTTAACACCTGGCATTAACTATGGTTTATTACCAAAAGAAAATAATGCCATATATGTCACATACGTATTCAAAACGCTGTTTAGAATGGAAGGAAGTGCAGTAAAAACAACGTTTATTTTGTTATAAAATTATTTATTATATCGACTTGTCTCTGATAAGGACAGCATTTTTCTGACGACTTAGGAATCTAAACGCAAGCAATGGGCATTGATATTTACATAACTGCTTGAGAATGTCTCGGTATCGACCAGAACTTCCACTCCTGTCGTGAAACTTGTTTACATATCGGGAAGGCTTCTGTGTTTCCAGCTTAGGAAGACGTTCTGCAAAGTAAAAGAAAAAAAAATTAAAATTTGCACACACAAATTTATGACCATTTTACTTTTTTACGTGCAATTTATATAAACAACTACAGTACGTGTAATTTTAAATTAATATTCGTAGAAATCCAAACAAAACCCAAGTTTTTGGTGAAAATATGACTTTCTAATCATCATGCTGTTGTTATGTTACACATTTTCAAGTATGCGTAAAAACACACAAACTCGCCGTACTAAACACTTATCTGTGTATATTTAGTGTTATGACACAGACTCTGTCACGAAGTTACAATATTGCTGTCTGTGTAAATTGTTTTATGGAGAAATAATATAGAAAAGTTGCCGTTTACTTTGTGCTACATAGTTATAGTGATTTCACACAATTCGTTGTATAATTAGTTGTACTTTACATGTTATTTTAATAATTATTAGAATAAATTGACTTGATCGCAGAGTAAAAAAGTTCGTGTACATTCGCCGGTGTAAAAATACACTAACTTCGGTGGCGACTACGCTGCCGCATGTACACTGTAGAGCCAAAAAAACNACATTCGCCGGTGTAAAAATACACTAACTTCGGTGGCGACTACGCTGCCGCATGTACACTGTAGAGCCAAAAAAAACTGGTATAGCCGCGCGTATGCAAATAACAGAGGTGTGGAACCAATCAGAGTAACGCGATGCGGCCGGCAGCTGGATCGGTTACTGCTGCTACAATTGCAGGTTATCAAGATTTAAGTGAGTTTGAACGTGGTGTTATAGTCGGCGCACGAGAGATGACACACAGCATCTCCGAGGTAGCGATAACATTTGGATGTTCGCGTACGACCATTTCACGAGTGTACCGTGGATATCGGGAATCCGGTAAAACATCACATCTTCGATATCGCAGCGGCCGGGAAAAGATCGCGAAAGAACGGGACAAACGACGACTGACGAGAATAATAAAACGTGACAGACGTGCAACTCTTTCTCAAATTGGCGCAGATTGGATTTGCGGACTGCCCTGCAGGATTCATGGTGTGAATTGCCTCCTGCATACCTTCAGACATTAGTCGATTCCACGCCACGTCGTCTTGCGGCACTTCTGCGAGCTCGGAGAGCCCTACACGATATTAGGCAGGTGTACCATTTTTTTTTTTTTTGGCTCTTCAGTGTGTATTTGAATATAATTGCCGTAATTTTTTTGACAGTGTAGTTGATATGTCCAGTAGCCATGGGCGTGCAGAAAAGTGCTGCAGTCGCAGCTAAACACAGGGCAATCAGCTGCTGTAATGACGGCAGTCACGGGAAAGTGGACAAATGCGCATCGCCCCCACGGTTTCCTTTCTCCGAAAACAGCGATGCTGGGAGAGTGGCTTCCACGCTAACGTGTCGCTGGGTTCGCTCGTGCGCCTAGGTGGCTTTCAGTAAGCGGGTCAACCCGCCTTCCTTCCTGTGCTGCATCACGTATATGCAACACAATGAAATGTAGTTATATATAACAATATATTATCAGCACGAGAGGTGTATCAATAAAAGTTATATTTTTACTAAGAAAAACTGGATTAACTCATTTAAGATTATTGTGCTAAATGAAGTACGTATATATTACGTAATCTTATAATATTTTTTAGAATTTATTATTGTAGTTGTATTTATGAGTAGTATTTCCAGTTTTCATTTAAATAGTTTTGTTTTATATTTAAAGAATTCCCACAATGTTTGGAGCGAATTTATAGATTACATGGGTTTGCTTGAAAAAATTGTTTATAATATTAGAAAGTTAAAATTCCATGGTGAAATTCACTATTTTGGATGACTAGTTCAAGTAACGTTTTTTTTTACGAAAAATGTTTTTTTATTTTGTAATTGTTTATTAACCTACGTNTTGGATGACTAGTTCAAGTAACGTTTTTTTTTACGAAAAATGTTTTTTTATTTTGTAATTGTTTATTAACCTACGGACATCTGCAGTCTTTGCTGATTCAACCTTCACATTTGCGACAAACGGTGTTCCTCCTCGCCCTAACCTGAGACACAGAGCACTTGAGTATACAGAGGTGAAACAATCGCATATCCTGCGAACTCCAGCCGCACACGCCAGCAAAATTGCGTCACTGGCTAACAACATGTCGAAACCCCGTTCTCCATCAGCGCCTGGTAGCCCAGCCAGTAGGGAACCTTTTGNGCGTCACTGGCTAACAACATGTCGAAACCCCGTTCTCCATCAGCGCCTGGTAGCCCAGCCAGTAGGGAACCTTTTGTATAATGCAGTAGCCAATCAGACATAAGGCCCTTTCCCAGAACCTCGTGAAGCCAATCAGAGAATAGCTACGCCCACATCAAATGAACCACCACGCCATTCTGTTTCTGTATATTTACCTACTCTGTTCCTGAGCTACACACCCTTACAAAGTAGTTGCGTATGGCATTTCAAAAGCCATTTTTTTTTTTTAGTGTGCGAGGATAATTTACGGTTTCGTGACGTGGCATCACTTATAACTTAAATAACATAAATAATTTAAAAAATACATAAATAATGTTTTTTTAGTGTAAATATGAGAATTTTAACTTAAAATCTGGAAATGTAGTAATTCCAAAATTTTGTTTTAATAGAAAGATTGATTTCAGGTTAAGTGTTATTGAATTCGCAGGAGTGCAAAAATTTCTTTGAAATCTAATGCTTGCAAATATCCAATCAAAGACTCTTAACGATATCCTAATAGCATGAACAATTATTTTGAGATGTAGCGAAGCGTAGCCTATTGTGGGTTCCGCTTGCCTGGAGCTTGAAATGCGCTGCAGTGTTGGGAATCCTGGTTTTATGACGACACTACTAACAGTACCCCCAGTATGTTTACCTACACAAAGACATCATGCCCTATACGAGAAAATAATGGTACTTTAAAGTTACCACGCAAGCTGTAAATATAAGTTTGGATCCCTCCGATATAGTAAAAAACGGCTTTTTCAGACTGCCGTATCTTAAAACATACTAGCCGGACACAAGTAAAACTACGATAGGAGCCTGTATTGAACTTTGCTACAGACTTTCCACTTATAACATTATAGGGTCACCGCTGAAAGTGCCATAGGTACACGCAGCACCACGAGAACACTGCACGCCAGTTCAGAGCCCTGCGCGTAGAGTCGATGGCGCTCTTGTAGCGCGTGCCAGTGTAACCCTTATAGCTCCCGCATTTCTCGGACAAGAAAAAAAAAATAGGAGAAAAACGATGTATGCAGTCGGGCCCCTTAACTATGTTCGATTTAGAGATTTCTACGACATAGTATATGGATTTAAAATTCCAATAGTCCCTTCATAATCTCTTCCTGAAAAGTAATTTCCTTTGATTGTAATTCTTTCTTTCATACTATTATTTCATGTAACAACCAATAAGTATGAAACATATTAGGACTTTAGAAAATAATTTTATACTGTTGAAAATTATTAATATACGGTTACCATGGTATATTGTATTCGCGGTTTCGTCACACTTTTTGAATAAAACCTCTGAAAAATCACCCCATGTATGATGTGTTTGGTTTTTTCTTAAATATTCCACGTTGTACGAGTGTTTTATACTTGTGTTCATAAAATAACTTTATTTTTGTTTAATTGAAATTTTACTTATATTTTTTCTGTAAGTTATAATATTTTATTTATAATTAATATGAATAAAACAGTGAGGAAATGGGTATGTTGGTAATGCCTAGTAATAAATAGTGCACATGCAAAATATTATTACACTGAGTGCGCACGAATGCGGTGCGTTGTCCCTTTGGCGTAATTTTACAGACTAGTCAATGCTTTGTTTTTTATGAGGCGGAGGAATATCCGGAAAGTAGAACTTTAGCAGTGCTTCAGAAAAGTGTGAAGTAACCTAGAATGGAGTACAGGCTGTTGTTCATCGCCAGGCGTTCAACGAATACTTTAATTTGTCCCTGAACGTCCACTGACGTTAACTTCTTACACACTAAATCTGAATGAGTGATTTCAATAAGCAGAATTATTTTACTGAATATTCAGTTAATGAGCTATTTTCTACTGGCAAATCAGTTGAATTCTCTGAGGTTTTTCTGCCAAACCAGTGCAATTCACTAGGAATCAGAAGATAACACTATTTAATCAGCGAATATCAGCAAACTAAATTGAGCCGTAGAATTGTAATGAATTAAGAGCAGCAGTTTCAACAGGTTTGTAGTCACTTTAGCTGACTTGGAGCAGTATTAACAGATTTGTATTCACTTTAGCTGACTTGGAGCAGCATTAACAGGTTTGTAGTCACTTTAGCTGACTTGGAGCAGTATTAACTGGTTTGTAGTCACGCTAGCTGACTTGGAGCAGTATTAACAGGTTTGTAGTCACGTTAGCTGACTTGGAGAGGTATTAAGAGGTTTTAAGTCACTTTAGCTGACTTGGAGCAGTATTAACTGGTTTGTAGTCACGCTAGCTGACTTGGAGCAGTATTAACAGGTTTGTAGTCACGTTAGCTGACTTGGAGAGGTATTAAGAGGTTTTAAGTCACTTTAGCTGACTTGGAGAAGTATTAACTGGTTTGTAGTCACTTTAGCTGACTTGGAGCAGTATTAACAGGTTTGTAGTCACGTTAGCTGACTTGGAGAGGTATTAAGAGGTTTTACGTCACTTTAGCTGACTTGGAGCAGTATTAACTGGTTTGTAGTCACTTTAGCTTACTTGGAGCAGTATTATCAGTTTCAATTTTGGAGTGTCGGAGCTTGATCACTACTATCTTGATTACATGTATTCTTTTCTGAAGCCATAGCAGTAAAGATCATTTTCACGTTTCTTTTTGTGCTGACAGGGTGTGGGTTGTAGCTTAGCACAATAACTGTGTTGTAACTTGATTGTTTAGCCGATGTTACTGCCAACATTTATGAAGTAACCCGCATAACATGATCACTTGCATCCTCTCAGCTGCCACCTGTTAGAATTGGGAGGAAATGTTTTTTAATGATGTGCGTCTATGCCTTGGTGAGGGAGAAAGCATGGGACACTTCACTGTGCATATCTCATACTGCGGGATTAGCGAAGTGGTTTTAACTCTTTTTTTGGGTTTCACGAGCCATGAATACTTTATAGAAACCTGCATTAAGCATCCGTACTACACACAACATTTTTTCCAACATAAATTTTTAAGAAATGCTTTGCTGAAGATGAGTATTCATTTTGTTTAGAAGAGTAGGGGCACTCGGGGATTGATTTTCCGTTAATATTTAACCCAAAACACGCTCTTTGTATTCTTCTTTCTCGTGGCGTATATTTTCAGAATGATATTTTACAGTATTTTCGATATTTTGCCTTTCGATGCGAACACCTTTCTTTCGTTGAATGGGGTCGGTTTATCAAAGCTTCGTTTGAGCCATACATAAAATTTTAATAGTGGCTTGTTTATGTGGAGAACCAACAGTTACGTGTACGCCCATTCGGTCTAAAAATGTGCAAATATCCTTCGAATACCCGCTGTCGTTGTGGAAAAATAGATCTTTAGACTGCGATAGAAAGTAGTTTCGGCCTCCACGAAACCATTGTCATTAACCAACACAGACTCTGCCACGTTTCTTGGGCGTGATGGTTGCTGGCACGATGGTGGATGCTAATCCTGAACCCTTGGTTTTGTGGGAAGTACACTCGTACGCTGTGGTGAAGGAGACTGTACACGCCAGATTTTGGTATTAAAGGTCCTACATCTACGCAGGTTTTTGCATGCCTCTGCAAGTTATCTCGCCTAGCAAATGCCATGCCACAGTTCCCACACTTATATGCCACTCGATCTGAATGATTAGAACATACATACTTTTCGTGTTTTGGAACACATTAGGTGTATACAAAATAAGTGTTACAGTAACAGCATGGGTACTAAGGTAACGCCTTTACAAATTCGATCGGTGGTAAATATATAAATTAAAAAAAAAATAACTAAATTCTATTAACGTATTTTATGAGGTAACATATTCCTTGAGATACTAGCTGTCCCGAACCGATACTCCAAATTTAAGCAGATATTTAATATCGCGGGAAAATATTTGCGAATTACGTGCACACTTGATAATATCCAGTGACCTGGTATAATTAAATACCTGAACTTACCAGTCAGAATGCTAAAAAATACGAGGGGTGAGAGAGCGATCTGTCACCTCTGGCATCAGACGAGAAACTGTTGCGAGGGTCGACATTGTTCCCATTATATATACTTTCTCCACACTAGCACGCTCTGGCGGACAATGATGAAAACAAGAGCGGTGGTAGTAAGTGATTAGGCGGGGGTGAATAATTGGTCGGACTAAAGGAGTGGGGTGAGTGATAACCGAATGAATATTCAATTTCAAAGGTACTTTAATTATCATTAAAACGAGAAATGTTTTCGATCGGTCTTAATTGAAGTCTTTGATATAAAAAAATTGCATTTTAATAAATAATACATGTAGGTATACCGCTGATTGGAAAAATAATTTTTAAATAGAATGTAATATTACAGATTTTTCTGTCTATGAAACTTATGCGGGTCCCGATAGTTCGCCTGGCGGCTGAATCAAGAAATTAACTCCGACTTGTGTTGAAAATAGAATACAATATGGAGGGCGCCAACAGCACCATCTATACTTTAAAAACATAAACAAATATGGCTGCTGCCTGGTGGCTAAATAGGCAGCTCGTCTGGTGACGAAATCAAGAAAGTAGCCCCACCTAGGTGTTGAAAATATAAACAAATGTCAAACGAAATATACCAAGATGGCTGCGAACGTCAGAATGAGCAAAGGTGATGTGGCAAGGGGGTCAAACTAACGTAATTAGTGTGGGCGGCGGGAAGTTAAGAGAATATGAGTAATTAGCCAATGAGAATAAATGTTGTGGATTGTGGGGATGCAGCGAACTTGACTAATTGTCCAAACGAACGTGAGAAATTAGCGAATAATAATCATTGTAGGTGGCGGAGGCCTGCCGACTAATTGTTCGAGCGAAGGGGAGATAATTGGTTTTAGGGGCGGGGCAATTGGGCAATTAGATATATTGGAAGGTGATCGAAAGTAGGTGAGTAATTGGTCGTGGGGGTGGTGAAGTTGGCCAATTAAGTATATTGGAAGGCGATCAAACATAGGCGAGTAATTGGTTGTGGGGATTAGTCGTCTTCTGGGCGTGTTGCTGGGAGTAAACCTCCGGAAATATAAGTTTTTAAATTAAATGTTTAATAATATTTTTTTAACCATTTTAATAATACATTAAACATAATTTAATAAGTTTTATTAGTAATATTTTGTAAAAAAAAATTTTTAAACAATTTTTGGTATTTTTTGTGATTTTTAGGGTTTTGAAGGTCAAGGGTCTCCAGGGTCAATGTCAAAGGTCAAGGACAAGGTGAACGACATTCAATACGGTGGACAATATGGCATGAGGGGGACCACAATAACAGAGCATAAACACCTCTAATGATATTATGTGTAGAAATTCAATTTTAATTTAATTTGTAAAAGAAAGTGCGTAACTTTAATTTTGAATAGCGCACAAGCCTCTTAGTTGACTGTTGGGTGATGAAAACTTATAGGCTGTAGTATGATGATGACAGCCCGAGGAAATGTGCTGCAGTGTGTTTGAGAGGCTGAGTGAGCTCAATCATGTAACGGTATAGACCGGGGAGATTCTCGAATTAATTCAGTAAGAGAGATATTTGTTCAATTGCCGCTGCCTTTGTAATAAACTATTCTTCCGTGACGTTAAAGTCCTTCCCTGGCCCATTGTCNATATTTGTTCAATTGCCGCTGCCTTTGTAATAAACTATTCTTCCGTGACGTTAAAGTCCTTCCCTGGCCCATTGTGTTACAAAATCCGTCAAAAATAAACAGAGGTCAAGGTAAAAGTGAAACAAAATATGCAGCCTCTTGTTTATTGATATTTGTTTTATACCCAGGTCTTTACTAATACAACGTTGCTTTTCTAAGGAAGCACATTGACAATAGAAAAAAAATGTTAAAATTTTGGTGACCGCCTGTTGTCACGTCATACAAAGAACAGTAGTAAGNGATATTTGTTCAATTGCCGCTGCCTTTGTAATAAACTATTCTTCCGTGACGTTAAAGTCCTTCCCTGGCCCATTGTCTTACAAAATCCGTCAAATAAACAGAGGTCAAGGTAAAAGTGAAACAAAATATGCAGCCTCTTGTTTATTGATATTTGTTTTATACCCAGGTCTTTACTAATACAACGTTGCTTTTCTAAGGAAGCACATCGACAATAGAAAAAAATGTTAAAATGTTGGTGGCCGCCTGTTGTCACGTCATACAAAGAACAGTAGTAAGGTGCAGGTCTATTCGCAATATCTCCACACTTTTTGAATCAATCTAAATATATATATATATATATATGCTATGTATGACGTGTTTGGTTGTTTCCTAAATATATAATGTATCACAAGCGTTTTACACTTGTCTTAATATAAAAATNAGGTGCAGGTCTATTCGCAATATCTCCACACTTTTTGAATCAATCTAAATATATATATATATATATATATATATATGCTATGTATGGCGTGTTTGGTTGTTTCCTAAATATATAATGTATCACAAGCATATTGTACTTGTCTTAGCATAAAAGTAAATTATATTAAGTTAAATTGAACTTATACGTATACGTATTTCATTTACAACTAGTTTGGAAAAATACAGAGAAAGTAGGTGTGTTGGTAGTGCCAAGCGAGGAAGAGTTCTTTTGGAAAATAATATTACACTTAGTGCGCACGAATGCGGTGCAATGGCCCTCTGGTGTAATTTTCTAAGCTTTGGTTGCATGAGGCGGAGGGATATTCTGAAAGTAGAACTTCGTCAGGGTTTCAGAAAAGTTGAAAGTAAACGAGAATAGACTATATTAGGAATCTAGTAATAAACGGTACTACACAAATTACGAACATAAACTGCTATATATGTCGAATACATCTTCAATACAATTAATAAATTAATGCTTGCGAACAACCCGTAGAGCTGCATTATTGATTTAGTAATGTTGTGGTCAACCTCATTTACGAGAAATGTACGAGTAAATATTTGCCTTGAAACGAATGCAGGGTTTGGAAATGCGTCTTCTGTGAATGTCCCTTTTTACTAAATATGAAATATGTTCGTGAGACANGACTATATTAGGAATCTAGTAATAAACGGTACTACACAAATGACGAACATAAACTGCTCTATATGTCGAATACATCTTCAATACAATTAATAAATTAATGCTTGCGAACAACCCGTAGGGCAGCATAATTAAAATAGTAATGTTGTGGTCAACCTCATTTACGAGAAACGCATGAGAAAAACTCTGCCTTGAAACAAATTCAGGGTTTGGAAATACGCCTTCTGTGAATGTCCCTTTTTACTAAATATGAAATATGTTCGTGAGACAATGTGACGTGATTAGCTGATGTCTGACGGCGCGCAGTAATTACCTACGATACGAATGTGATATAAGAATTAAATTCAAATTACTGTTGAACTTTTGTATTAGACTATCTCGAAGACGCAGATAGTGGAGTAATTTAATCGTTCCAAGAAACCATGTTTGTGCAGTTTATTTTATTATAATGCCGGCCACAAATTTTATATCTCTACAGAAATAATATATATAACACGCAAGGGGTATTTAATATGCCTGTAATTTTTATTATTGTTTATTTTTATAGTTGTCAGAACCACGAGACACCACTAAGAGAAATGTAATGCGCAGTGCTGTACACAAATGGACGGCTCTGTCAGTAACAACATGTTTCCACCTCAGAGCACGGTTAGACAGAAATAAACATGAACGAAATGACGTTTTAATGTCTTGGAACGTCAGCTTTTGGGGTCGTGCGTTTTATTGCGTTGAGCGAATGCATTTTCGACAGAGAAAAAGTGGAAAAATTGATGTTCTGATAAATGTGCTCCAGGCTCTAGATGACGTGACGTATCGGTTTGAGCAGCTCGAAGGAAGGCGAGTTTGCTCTGCCTGCAGTCGAGGAACCATTACGTCAGCTGTAGATGAATATTGCCGTCGGGAAACTAACGTTCGTTCGCACTGCGACACAAGTTTGTTTACTTCGATTGCTATATATAATTTAACACATTTTAAATTCCTAAAAATTTCAAAAAATGGTTAACATAATTTGTACAATTTCTGCTGTCGTATATTTCGTTTCCATCACTTGCGTAGCAAAACTAGAAACGGAGCATTTACAAAAGTCAGAAAAAGTGGCCAAAATATTGTCACAAGAAATTGAAAAATTGTGTGCTAATTACTTTCGTGAAATGAAAATTATCGTCGCCGTAACTAATGGAGGAGAATCTCTGCAAGACAGCATTATAAGAGAATTAAAATTGGACATGGTGACAGCGAATTTTAAAACACACACTCAAGAGATTTCAAGGATCATTAAGTCATTAAATACTAGGAGGTGGAATGCGAGTATGGTAATATACAATAATTACAATTGCAAAGAGAAGGCAGACGGCATTATCATATTCGCAGGGAAAGATTTTTCACTATTAGAATCGACCATGACGATATTGCAGCAATTATACTTTTGGAACCCGAGAGCAAAATTTGTTATAATCCCTTCGTTTGACTCAGCTGGCTGCAAGAAAATTGCCATTCGTGAAATTTTGCGCCGTTTCTGGGGTGAAAGAATGATACACGTTGTTCTAGTGTGCTGGGGTGAGAAAACTTTGTCGCCGAAGGCATTTTTCGGCAATCCGTTCAAAGGGAACAAAGTCGCGAATGCCCTTGACGTTGTGAAGAATGGCGTGACCTTGGCCGAGCACATGGACGAGATGATGAGAGACGTGAATGGTTTCAGGATCAAGGTGTCGATGTTCGCGTTCCCGGGAAATGCGGAAGTGAAGAGGCTGCTGCCGGACAGACAGGCACAGCTGACCGGAAGTGACGGGGAGATGGCGACTGCCGTGCTGAGCGGCATGAACTCCACCCCGCTCGTCACTCTCGCAGACTCGAGGTACAGGTTCGGGTACAAGCTGCCGAACGGGACGTGGTTGGGCGTGGCGGGGGATCTGTACTACGGCAGGGCCGATGCCTCCTTCAACGCGAGATGGGCAGCCTTCGTCGACTTCGACGTCTTGGAGCTGTCCTATCCGCACTACCAGGATGATATGTGTGTCATCGTGCCAAAGGCAGACCGCCTGCCACAGTACAGACACATATTCCTGCCCTTCTCCGGCTGGGTCTGGCTCGCTCTGGTGGTCTCTCTCCTGATCTACACCACTCTATGGGTAGTCCTCAGGAAGCTCTCCGCAGAGGAACAAGAGGACACGCCAAGGACCGCATTGGAAATATTCAGGATGTTCATACTAGGCTGTGCGATGATCAACCCGCTCACGACCCACGAAAGTTTCGTCCTGGTCTTCTGGCTCATGTTCAGCACGGTGATGACCAACGCGTTCCAAGGTTCCTTGACCAGTTATCTCGCCATCCCTCAATTCCTGCCGGACATTAACACGCTACGTCAGCTGGACGAATCGGGGTTGCCCATCCTCGTCTACCCTGGAGGACGCTTCAACATCAGCGTCGATGATCCCGTCGTAGGAAACATATTTCGCAAGCTGCAGCAGGTGTACACGGTCGGCGGGGTGCCAGAGAAGATTATCGCGAGCAATAAGTTTGCCGCTGTGGTCAACAAACGCTCTGCGCGTCTGCTTATTCGTCGAACGGAGTACACGTCTGATGGTTACCCTCTTATTCACCTCTCTGAAGAATGCCTGATGCCAGGTCATGTTCACTTTGCAGTGAGAAAAGGCTCGCCTTTCCTACCCAGATTCAACATCATCATCAGACGACTGGTAGAAGCAGGCTTCTTGGGTTTGTGGGACAGCCACCTTATACATATGCACAACGTTATGGGATTAATTGTCCCCATACGCTCAACTAAAACAAAGGCATACGTGCTAGGCCTATCGCATCTGCAAACAGCTTTCTATATCTGGGCTTTCGGTATTTGTTCTTCAGTTATTGCTTTCGTGGCAGAATTCAAGCGAATATGTTAATTTTTTGAATTATTTTTCTTTTGCACTGTCTGTAATTGTGTTTTTTCCCACACTAAACGCAGAAATATTTCAGTTTCCCACGAATTATGTAATGTAGCTAAGAGATTCGTACAAAAAGTAATAAATGAAGGAGATCTTTTACTATATGGCATTCCTATAAACTATGTGCACCCGCGATGGAAGCCATAAATGCAAATATGTTATATAAAACACATGTATTTGAGTATAATTTATTTATAAATATAGTACGTGTGTTAGAGAAATCCTAGTGTCACCTAGTACTGCGTGAGAGTAAAAGTTATCTTATTACTCGCTTGTCGTTTCACTTGACACGTACATTTATTACAGTACCACTTAAAATTGTAGTACATTCCAAAAAAAGCTATTTTCACTGAAGAAATTCAGAATACTAAACGAATTCCAAAAAATTTGTCAAAACACTTAAAATATATAGAGATTGCAATTTTACGTACAATCATTGCGAATTCAGTCGCTGCTAAGTAGGAGCCGACTCGCCCCCGAAGACACGGCAATTTGCTGTGAGAAAGTTGCTAAGTAACGACGCTCCTGTGTTTTCCCCCATTCTGCTTCGTCGAGCAAGGTCGAGCCGTTTCTCACGCTGGAGCCCACGGGCAGCTTCTCTTTCTCTCTCTCTCTGTGTCTATCTCTTGCTCTCCCACTCTCGACGTACTTCTCGTGCGACGTGAAGCCCGGAGAAAGTACTTTCTTTCCGCCGAGAGGCGCGGGTTGGTCCCCCCGTGTGCTCGGGTTGCGACGGTGAAAGCGGCGTGGGCAGTCCGCTGGCAACACGAGGAGGTGGCACTCGCTCACAGAAGTCCGCCCCGCCGTCAGCCAGACAGTCGACGGCGACCTCCGCGGCACCTCGCTGCAGCTAAGGTTCATTCTACTCAGGTCGGGAAGCTTAATTCTTTCAAGTTAGGCAACTAAAATTTTTCGCCGCTAGGTAAGCGGTAGTGTCGCATGTGCACCGGATTTTCTCTATTATCTACGCCATAAAACCAAATAATTGAAATTATCTTAAATATAAAATAACTACGTAACCAAGTAAAGCATTTATCTTTTATTATTCACACAGATCACAATTTTAATTAAAAGTGACCTCTTTGGAAAACTGCGCACCTGGTGTCGGAAATAATCCCTACGCCAAACTCTCCCACAAGGGAACTCGTTTCGTTCCTAGCCTGAGTTGAAGTAACCTCACTGCAGCTCCCAGGCGCCGGGCCGTGCCGTCGACGTCCAGAGATGGCCTCCTCGCGACAAGCCTCGCCTCTCGACGTCGACGTGAAGCTCCTGTGAACTGCAGCTGCTGCTCGCACAGGAACACCCCCAGCTTCCCTCGCACCACCCTCCGGACCTCCCGCAACAAGCGAGGGAAACAGCGAAGTGCAAAGCGGGAAGGAACCCAGCCGTGGAGACGTCTCCATGCGACAGCCGCCAAACACGTGACTCCGCCCGAACAGCGGCGTTGTGTTGGTACGACATGCTCGCGCGGTGGCTGACTTTGAGTGCTTGCGTGTTGGTAGCAGTGCCTGGGGAAGAGCTCCAGCATCACTTGCAGGTACGTCTCTGGAGCCATGTGCATGGCAGGCGGAATAAGCTTAAGTCTCAGTTTTAAATGAAAATCCTGTAACCTTTTTTTCAACTATCAGCTTTATAAACGGTTATTACGATTTACCCTAACTATTATTGCAATTTTAAATGCATAAATCCAGTATTAAAACGTAAATAAGCAATATTCAAATACGTTTCTAATTTTATTATTAGAATGCAATTTGCATAGAAAGTTCTGATAAATAATTTTTTTATCTCGGGTTTGTATATTTTTACTTTAGTTGTTAATGTAATTTCGTGTAAACTTACGTGGTTCTTCGTGCACTACCAAAGTTAAAATACGTTAGGTCATTGGTTATTGAAACGTTATACAAACATTCGAATGAGTGTTTCAAATGTCTCATCTTTCCACGTGCAAGTCTATGAACTGCCGTACAGTCTTTTAGCACTGCTACTTCAAAATAAAAATACAGGACTAAACGCAGTGGACTTACAGTATTACAGTAGAAACCTGCAACGATGCTCATTGAAGTTGTCTATACAGTAAATATTTGGAATATTTTCTGGTGGTATGTTTTCAGAGAACGGAAATTTTGGATTTTTAAAGATATTTTGAGAACCGGCAGTAATGTTTACAGTACGCAGCTTGTATTGAAAATTGCTTTCCCATTTATTTTTATGTGAGGATTCTCCCATAAAGAAACATATAGTGATGCGTTCCGTAGTTAATTTCAAAAACTCGCATTCATTCACCAGGTAATAGGGCGTCCTATAATGTTCACGTCGGTTATTGCCGGTTGAAAAATATTTTGGGAATTTGAGGTTAAGGTGATTGTGTACATACTAACCATCAAGAATACTAGGCACGCATTTACGTGGCACGGACCTTTATTATTTTATTTCGTTCCATTAAATTCCGCAGTTGTAATTCAAACTAAATGTCCAGAAATTAACCACACATTAGATTTTATTGAATATAACACTGAAAAAAATTTTTTTTGCAGAATTTAATTCGATGATATTCAGTAAACGAATTGAGTTTTTAAGATCCTTTAATAAATACATACCACTGTAATTCTGAAACTCCATTTGAAATACTGTAAATAAGTTCTGAACTATGTGTAATGGGTATAAATGAGGGGTGTTTCTTTGGATAACTTGTGGAGAATCTCAATAAGGAATCACGAAGCAATAGTTAATGACGATCCCCAGTTGGCAAACAGCAAGACGACGCCCAAGCTAATGCTAGGACTCTAATCAGTTTCTCTGGATGATACGGCTGAAAGTTTTGTGCAACTGCCAATAGAAGCTCCTCGCGTAGTCAACTCGCATAGTCGGAGTGCTTTTTTTTTCTGTCAGAGGAAAGTTATAGACTGACGTTGGTACGCGGACTGAATGCACACTTGCGTTTGACTCTACGGCGTACTGACATGTATATTACGTACTACGATTTGAATAATAATTGTCTGTTACTTAATTACACAACAAAAAACTAACTCGAAAGTGTAATTATTTGTCACATTTTTTTGCGCAGTTTAAAGTATATAAATACTTTGGCCTTTGCTTTGCGACCGCAGTACTTTACATTTACTGCTCGTATCACCTTCGGTCATTGTGTATTTACTGTCTCAAAACAATTTCCCGCTCTCGATACTGCTTGAATCGTTATTTCTGCACGTGTAAATATTGCACTGTCTGTCCCTCTGGCAGCTACTTGTGTTGGGTGGAATTTGTGCTTCGCGAGTCGTTCTGTCTCTCTCTTTCACTGGGGTAGACGGAGCCAAGTCCGTTCTTAGGCCGACACGACTACAGTAACCAGTGTTGCCAATTTAGTGACCTGGTCACTATTAGTAATTATTTTTAAATTTATTTCATCAATATAATATTATAACTTATCTTGTGATTAAATTGGGTGTTGGCGACATTTTAAACTCCAACTAGCAACATAAATAAACGTTTCTCTATTGGCAATATAGGGACCTGGCGGATTTTTCAGTGTCCTTAGTGATTTTATATACGTATGTGTTGGCGACACTGATAGTACACATGCACATTCCTAAGAATTGTACGGTTTTACTTGTCTGGCGTATTAGTACAGTGATCAGGCACATGGCAATGTTAAATTTACTTATGGCGGAAGAGTACAAAATAGGCAGAGAAATAGGTCCTTAGCAGGGCTTTCAAAATGGCTCAGTTTACTGTGAACAGCATATAGGCTGTAGCCACGTGTAATGTGTTGCCTTGAGAAGTAAAACTAAAACATTTTTATTTTAGCGGCCAGCTTCTCGGGCATTTTCTGCCTCTGAAATCATAAGAAGCGTACCACCTTTATCCGTATTTTAAAAATTACGTGTCATGGGATTAAAGAAACGTTTTACAGTTTAATTTTTTAACAATGATCTTTAAAATGTTCAAAGGCTTTCTGTAGGTGCACCTAGGAGGTTAAGCTTTTGAAAGGTAAAGATATACTTGCATTTATGACATGTATCTTTATTATTGTACTAGTATACATCTTGTACTGCAGGAACGCTATTTCAGGTTTCACAATGTTAACCTAAATTGCAGCTACCCGTTGGCTAAAGGAAACTATTATAATGGTGAATATTGTGACATACACGCTTATAAAGTTCACATAATTGTTTATTATTCGTATTTATGTCTATGTATCTATGTTGTGAAGGTGTCTTGGTTCTTTATGACATCGTACAAAACAGTATTGTGTTAAAATACAAAATAAAAAAGATAATGTTCACTTTTAAGATACGATGATTAGTTTCGGTTTGAATAATATTTAATGCCATCAAAGTTATCTCTGAAGACTTTATCTGTGAAATGCAACGTATGGTTTACGGTACTAAAGTTTTTCTATGCTGTTTGTTCAAATAACTAAAAAGAAAGTCAAGTGCTAAGTTAGTAGTTTCTGCAGCTTACAACTGGCGAGATTAGATAATCACAGCTACAAGGATGAACTTGTCCTCTCTAGCTTTTAATGTAATTAAAATAGAAATGTCACTTTGCAAACAATGCACGGGTGACAATTTCTTCAAACACGCCAGGAACACGCTATATCATTTTCTACTTTTATGGGTAAAGAAAAGGCACATCACTCTTCTCTACAGGGGCTGCGTTAAGAAGAAAGTGCACTTCAGGTTACGTTGAGTATGCAATGTTGCACACCTTCCAAACGAAATTTAAGAGTAAACCTGCAATTTTAATCTACCTCAAAACTAAATAGCGTGTACAAGGTGTTTTGTCTAGTGTTTTTCAGTTTATTAAATATGCTGTAGTCCATAACTACAACATATGTTTTTGAGAAGCTAATCAAGAGTTTTACCAATTCGAAAGGCTGGAATGGATTCTTATAAAAGTTTATAATCTATAACTTTTCCTTATTCAGGGGTTGGTATCACAAGCATGTACCTCAGTGGTAAAGATACGGAGGTTTTACAGTTGCCACAATGCTGCTGAAAGATTTCAGACGTGCAACGGCCATATCAAAACCATTCGGGTTCTTGTATTATACGTTTACCTACATTGTGAAAATAGTAATAGGCCACTACTTATTGAACAATATTTATATCATTCTTGCACGCACTTATAGGTGAATATTGGCAATTTATTTTCAGTTGCTGGTTAATAGCAGCCTGTCAATCGTTCGAAGAGCTGGGAGGGACACATATTACGTCATAAGCTTGCACCATACCTCAGCGCATAGTTAGATGTCTAACACGGGAATCTAACCCAGGAACCTCTCCAAACGTGGAATGAATATGGGGTAGAGTGCGTATTCAATATCTGCAGGGTCCAGTTTGCGTGTACCAGCATTGAACGTCTGTTTGGTCACTGCAACTGTGAAAGCCAGCACGTGGCCTGAATCAAGGTTAGCGCATTGTTTGTAAAAAATCAATGCTTTGAAAAGCTTCTAACACAGCATGCATGTAATCAATGCAATTACAAAAACATTTTCCTGTAATCTATCAAAGCTGTTGGCAAACTAAATGTAAACAAATGTAACGTCGCTGGTCATATGATTTTGACAGAACTATTGGCATCCGTTGGAAAACAGCAATTTGAAATTTTTTTTGCACACGGTTTAATGGTAGACGATTTCTATTAAGCTTTGCTAAATTGTCTAAATGACATTTTTGAGTATATCATGAGCTCTATATTTACAATGTCTCCTACCAACATATCTGAGATATTATGAAGAAAGTGGTGACTATAAGCGTCTTGCATTTCTCTGGGGCCGCATCTAGAATCGCACTCTGCACTGTTTTCCTTCCCAGTGATACCAATCAATAATTTCGTGAATGACCCTAATACGTAGTTTTCCCCGTCAGTCTGTAGGCAGCTTTTGGTAACCACCTATTTCATGGACTGCGTAAAACATTTTAATTTCGTTTTTAATGAAAAAAATATTCCGAAACTCATTTCAATAACGACTCTATTAACACCTTATATGATAGGACATATTTTTATACATGAGCGTAATGAGTTACTATCGCAAATTAGTCGTAATTTACTATAAACGTATGTAAATTACACATTAGCTAACATACAGGTTCTAAAAACTGAGAAAAAGGTTTTATTGAATCAAACAAAGTTTGTTTGGCGACCAAATTAATTGTTTGTGTAAGGGAAATGAAATTTTTTTTTATTGAAAACCAATTATTTTGTTGCTGTTATTTGGATGCACCATACTAAGATTAAGTTGGTGCAACTTAAGATTTTCTTGGATCTATGTACATTTAACAGTTCCGGTTAATATAAACCAATGGAAGACAGACCAAGATTCGAACCCAGATCATTCACGTTAGAGGGCCACGCACTATCAACCTCAGCTAAACTGCGATCTGCCGTAATTAGGAGTGTTTTTTAATGGGTACAATTTGAATACTGTACAACGTGCACTCACACATTTTTCAAGTTTTACATCTTCATTTTTTAGTTTCCTGATGAACTTGTTTTGCTAGGATGTTTGTAGCATTATCAAGCGCCAACAGATGCACTAGCAGACACTGTAGCTATCATTATTCTCACAAAAAAATACAAACTTTCAAGCTGTACTTTCAAACTAAGGCGATTAAAAGAGTGGCAAAACAAATATGCATAGTTGGTTAAACTATATATATATAATATTTTGGTTCAACACAGACGTTTTGTTTATTCAAGCGTGCATTTTGTTAGACGAACAAAATTAATTTTGTTGTTTTCTAAGTTTTATTCATCGAAATAGTTTGTTGGGTCAAATAAATATATTTTTGACCCTGCACAAACAAGTATGTTGTAGACTGGAACTAACCTACCTCTCATTTCTCTCAATGATCTCCTCGATTTCTACGCCCATGTCCATCAGAAAGAAAATGAGGCCTTGGTATCCAAGCTTTAATTTCAGACGTATTACATTTCATTGTTAGGAGGCACTACATAATTGTTATTAATCTGCGCTATCTTCTGATGTTCGCATCATACCGATCGCATACCTTAAAATATGTTCCATATTGAAGTAAATATAAATAGAGTGAAGTGCGGAGATTTAGGCAGCTCTTAACGTCGGGGTCTTGAGAGCCTATGAGGGTGAAGCGAGGTGAGTATGGAGCAGCGCCGGAATGCAAGTGCGGGGGGGAAACGGGATATCCCCTAGAAAACCCGCAGACCAGTGGCACCGTCCGGCACGATTCCCACGTGAGAAAATCCGGGAGCGACCCAATCGATAATCGAACACAGTTCGCCTAGGCGGGACGAGAGTAGTCTGACCACTATACCGCCGCGACCCAGTGAAGGTAAATGTATGAAGTGAACTCAGGTGCTGTTATAAGAAATGCTACGTAATTTACAGTAAACAAGGAACTCCGGTATAAATGAGACTCAGGGGTCCCTGGTGATGATTGTCATTCCAGTGGAGGTCCTTATAACGGCAACGTAGCTCGGGACACCCAGGAGTCCTCGCATCGCTATGCTTGTGGTCGGCGGCGGACTCTGAGTGTCTTGGCAAACTCATGCGGATGTCACTAGCAAGTGCAGCAACACTGCAGTAATTATCGGGTATTCTCTGTCCCACTTCTTCTCGGGCTCGCATCATCTTGCTTCCGTACTTTACACATGTTTTCCTACTCTCCTGTAAGGTGTGCAATGACGTCGTGATAATCGTCCCTCAGAAATTTCAGCGGCTACGACGGCGGTTAAAGCAGCAAAGATTTTTTAAATTCTAATTTTGATAGGATCTCCATTGCCTAGATCAGGGTTATATTAGGTTAGGTTAGTTTAGTTTAGTTTAGGTTAGGTTATGTTAGGTTGGGTTAGGTTAGGTTCAGTGGGGTAAACTGTTGTGGTGTTCAAAGGTTGACCAATTACTAACACACCAAAAATACAACACAAATTGGGTAAAAACGTCAAAATATATTATACCATTCAAACTGAACATTTAAGGTTACATTTCCAAAAACAGTTGTCATTGATCATATCAACCATTGTAGGCAATGGTGATCCTATCAGAGTTCGAATTCAGTCCCACCACACCATTGATATTAAACTTCAGAAACAGCAAAGATTTTTATTGATAGTAAAAATGGTTTCAGTGAACCAAATTCAATAAATACAGGGGCCGCAGGTGGTGTAGTGGTCAGACTATTACCGCCCTTTCGTAGGAGAGGGGGAGGGTGTCACGCATATTTTCACACGTGGGAAACACGGCGGACGTTGCCGTTGGCCAGCGGGTTTCCTCGGAACACTCCAGTTTCCCCCTCCCTTGCATTCTGCCGCTGCTCCATCTTCGCGTCGGTTTACCTTGCGATTAATAGGTTCGCCTACCTGCTGCAGAGTGTTTGAAATATGTGCACGTTTTTCCACGAAACATGCGTCCAATGTGCTGATCTACGGAGAGAACACGCACTTCAGACGAGAGTTGTTGAGTTACTTCAGGACGTTACACACATTATAAACGCCACTTCTGAGTACTCCAAAATGGCTAAGCTTTTTTAAATCGCCATATCTAAAAATATACGCATTAAATACATACAAAACTACTCAAGGCCCCTGAATTCAACTTTCCTACAGACTTTCCCCCAATAAAATTATAGGATCACCGCAAAAAGTTCCATAGGTACGCTAGCGCGATGAGAACACTGCGCGCAAGTTGACAGCCTTGCTCTTAGCGGCGATGGTGCTCTTGACGCGCATGGCAGTGTCGTCCTTATCACTCCCGCGCTTCTCGGTCACAGAAAGGAAAAAAAAAGCTCCAGGTAGGCAAAACCTCTCAACTCAAGAAACACCAGACCGGAATTCGAAGAAAAATCTTTCCTGCGGGACGTATTATGCATGCAATCACGCAAGTGTAGTCCATTCACGCTTACTTAACACTTTTCTGAAGGCTTGCTAAAGTTCTACTTCCAGGATATTCCTCCGCCTCGGGGAAACAACTCTTAACTGAGTCTAGAAAATTATACCAAAGGGACAACACCTCATATTAGTGCGCGCCCAGTGTAATAATAGTTTGCATGAGAACTATTTCTTGCTAGGCGATTCCAACGCCACTATTTACTCGCTGGTTTTGTCCGCATTAATTATATATGAAATGGTATAATTTATTTAATAAAATAAAAATAACATTTCAATTTGATCAAAAAGTAAGGTACTTTTATGAATGCGGGTATAAAACGCCTGTGATACATGACATATTTAGAAAACAAGCAAACACGTATAGTGCATGGGGTGATTTTTCAAATGTTTCATTCAAAAAAGGCGCGAAGAAACAGCAGAAATCTTCAGCACGCAATTTAACCCCTTACCTTAAGATGAGCGTTAATTTTTCCTTTCACGAGTTGCAAAAGAAGAAATTTTTGGCGTGTGCAGTACCTTCGAATTTCTTATAACTAGGGGCAGTGATATCTCGCGAAAAGATTTCGAGACAAGATACAGTACAAAGCACTGTAGGGTCGTCCAGCTTCTTTGATTGGCTAAAAAAATGTTCTGGCCAGTGTTAACCGTTTGCGCACGAATCACGAATGTTCAGTGTCGGAGTTACTTAGTCCTGAGTGACTTGGTCAAAGACGGACGCGGCACCAGCAGCCAATGGAGGTACAACAACAGCTGAGGTGTGTATATAGTATTGAAGTCTACTGTGTGCTCCGATTTTTACGCGAAAAGTCACTGACCCTACTTATAACAAGAAATACTTTGGAGCATGCGGAACTGGTTTTAGTAGCTTCAGAAGACAAGATGCAACCAAATATATAATGGTTGGTGTGTCGGCAGTAGCAAATAGCATTATCCAGGGAATGGCGATGTCTACATTGGCGCTATCTTCTGGAATTGCACAGCACCGACCATGACTTCGCCTGTTCTGCAGCGTGTCAGACGTGAACGAGTATGCGCGGTGTACACTGAGTGGCCAGATTATTATGACCACCCCCCTCAATACACTGCTGGACCACATTTTGCCCTTAATACGGTGTAATGTGCGGTGAACAGTTCATTCAGAGACCTTCGCAGTTGCTCCTTGATTAAGATTCTCCCACAATCTGACGTACTGTTGCTCTTCTGTTGGACTGGACAACTCTGGCAAGTCTCCTTTCAGGTCGAGCATTCAGTAGCCTGTGACGACCACAAGCCTGACGTTTGGTATTCCACTCTCTGTAAACATTAATAACTGCTGCTCTCGAACACTTCACAAGTGCAGCCGTTTTGCTGATACTGGTTACGACGCTTCGAGCGCCTACAATCATCCCGCGTTCAACTCAGTTAAATCACGTTTGTTGCCCATGTCTTCCCAAGCAACACAGTGCACTTGATGCTTCACTTGTCCTGCATTCCCTTTTTATAGCTATCTCGCCCTCTAGCGGCAACNAAGCAACACAGTGCACTTGATGCTTCACTTGTCCTGCATTCCCTTTTTATAGCTATCTCGCCCTCTAGCGGCAACGACGTGAAGTTATGGCCGATCTGCGTTTAAGTGGTCGTAATTATTTGGCCACTCAGTGTACGTTAAGGGGCTAGGCAATCGGTGGTGCATCCTCGGGTGTAAGGAGCTTTGGAAAGGACGCGCAGTTCGCGATTCGGGTCAGCAGTGGCTGTGTGCGTGTGCCGCGTCGCTCTGGCGTCGCAACGAAATTCCACTAGAAAGTGGCAGAGGAACGTCAACGGAGATTCCTGCCAACGAAGAACTTGACGTTTCTGAATGCAGGTCGTCGCACCGCGCCACGCACACTTCGACGTCTCGTCTGGATTCCTCCTCACTTCGTCACCTTGCAGACTGCAGCGATCGCATGGAAGAGTTAACTCAAAGACTGCTTTTTGAAATTACAGTTTCCCGTTTTGATAAACAAACCACGACCTGCAAAACTTAATCACCTTAAAAAAAACTTAACGTATAGAAAGTAATTATTATAACTATTGATTGTTATTTTACTTAAAATATTAAGTAATTTCACTTAACAGTTCCCTAATTAGTCTTTTTTAGTACGCCTAACACTTGTCCTTCATTTCTTGGCAGATAATGCATTTTTTAAGCACTCATGAGAAGGTAGCCGATTTTCAGAATTTCGAAAGCTGGTGAAACAGAAAATGACCGAAATTCAAAAATGTTGCTTTTTAGAAACTACTAATGCAAAAATGTTCTACGTTGGACTTCACAAAATTTTCATTTTAGGAATTGGCATACATTGAAATGATAACCTCATATCCGACAACCTACACTCCGGAATTGAACTATCAAATAGCCTAATTGCTGCGAACTTCACAAAAAAAATTATATAAATTAATGATCTCATGAATACGAGAACATTTTATTATTTTTAGTGAAGAGTTGGCGGTACCATTAGTAAAACTCCGATATGAATTTATTACCACAAATAAATATTTTCTACGAAATAAACATTTTTGACGTATAAATTAATTCTAGCGGAATGGGTCATATTTGTTGTGTGTTGTAGTGCGTGTACTATGCACGACTGTATGTCAGTGTCTTGCAAGAAACGGTCTTGTGAAGCTCTTAGGTAAATTGCAGGAAGCACTTTGTCGGCTGAGCGTTGGGTTTGCGGATTGATAGACGTGGCCAGTCACGCCAACTCTGCATGTCCACCGGCCGTAAATCACACGTTTCTGTGACTTCAATCTTTTTGTCTCACGCCACAGAAATTATCGCGCCTTATCACAAAATTTTCGCGAGGACGTAATATCGCCAAAGACATATTTTCTGTTAATACAAAGCATTTGTAATAATGTAGAAATNAAAATTTTCGCGAGGACGTAATATCGCCAAAGACATATTTTCTGTTAATACAAAGCATTTGTAATAATGTAGAAAAAACAATATTTTTGAAGTTATCTTTCACGTTATTAATAATTATACTACTCTGATTAAAGAAAATATATTTTAAAAAGAAAACTCTAATAGCTAATCTTAAAAAATGAGTAATAATATTTAAGGATTGAAATTTGTGTACAATATGAGAAACAGATGTATTTCAAACGCTTATAATGATAACTTGTGGTTAAAATGTATTTTGTAATAAACAGTACTTTAGTATTCACAGATACTATAATTAATAATTGTTTCATCCTTACATCACTCGAAACCATATTTAGGATACTTTGTACCCCGCTGGAACTGCTCGGTAAAACGCACTATTCTTCGCACGCGCACGCATGTAATTAGTGTTCATGCGTGTACACGGCGCCTGTGTCTGGTGTCGTGAAAAGTCGACCTTGGCATGGATGCTGTACTTTCACGTGGAGGTGTTAGGTGGGTCACGAAGAGGAAAAGCAAACGAAGAGCAAACCAGTTCTCAAACTTCNTGGCGCTTGTGTCTGGTCTCGTGAAAAGTCGACCTTGGCACGGATGCTGTACTTTCACGTGGAGGTGTTAGGTGGGTCACGAAGAGGAAAAGCTTTTTTACTGTCAAACCAGTTCTCAAACTTCACTTTCCCAACACGAAATATTATTGCAGAGCGTTCTGTTTCATTTTATAATACGGGTTCGCTTGTAATGACGGTTCAAATGTGACTTTTAGACCGGCATCATAGTACCAGAAACGGATTATCCATGCTTAGAAACCTGATAATCACCATGTACATTTTTATTCAGTATATATTAATCTCACTGGCTTGAAACCCTAATACTGAAAAAATCTGCAATAAAATTGAAGGTTAAATGCTGAGCTGGATATCGAAGTTTTTAAGAATTATCATTAAAATTAGTGGTGTAATCTTGCGTCGAAAAAATGGCCCTGATATCTTAGTTGCATGACTCAGCTATCGGCCATTGCACTTGCCGAAAATATAGTGCTATTAGTTTTACATACGTAAAACATACGCATAAATTATTTTATGTTGTAAAGTTCCCCTGTAATGCCAAAACTTATCACAATATCAATTTGCCTAGTAAGGAAACCAAAATTACGAGGTGAGGCTGCAAGTTAATATTTAAACAACACATGGTCAAAGATAAGGTGACCTACATAGTGGCAACCGAATCATTTGTTTGTATAGGGGCAATACAATATTTTGTTGTTGAAACCAAATTATTTTGTTCTTATTTGGTTGTGCCAAACTGTGTGATTTGGTTGGAGCGGCTAAGAATTTGTTTGGCTGCGCGTACATTAGATAGTTTCGGTAATTATAAAAGAAGTGAAGGCCCGACCGATATTCGAAACCAGATCGTTTGCTCCCCAGTTAAAAGTGGCTACTGATAAAATAAGAATGTTTTGAAATAGATACAGTGAAAATACTAGACAACGTACGTAAATAAATATTTTTAGTTTTACGGCCAAAATCTTGGCAAACTAACCAAGTTTTTTGTTTGCAACAGGACAACACATTAATAAGTATCCACGTGAGCACCCCCGGTACTACGTGACACATGCAGGCGATATTCACTTTATGTCCGTACATTAGCCAACATCACAGGAGCGGGGAGGCCAAGCTGGGCATCACGACCGAGCCATCGTCCAGGAACAGTCGTATGATTATAGGCACCGACATCCAAACCCCAATGAGGCGGTGAACTGTGTTGTTGGAAAATGTCATCTCGGTGATACTCAAGCANTAGGCACCGACATCCAAACCCCAATGAGGCGGTGAACTGTGTTGTTGGAAAATGTCATCTCGGTGATACTCAAGCAACTGAGGAACAGCAAATGATCGCAACATGTCCAGACACACTGGAGATGTGATTGTGGTCTCAGCGAAAAAGAATGGTCCGATAATTTGGTCATGCAAAAGAGTGCACCAAACATTCACCTTTGGGCTGCCTCTGGTACACTCTGACACCTCACCAGGGTTGCCTCTGGTACTCTCTGACACCTCACCAGAGTTGCCTCTGGTACACTCTGACACCTCACCAGGGTTGCCTCTGGTACTCTCTGACACCTCACCAGAGTTGCCTCTGGTACACTCTGACACCTCACCAGGGTTGCCTCTGGTACACTCTGACACGTCACCAGAGGGCTATGAAACCCAAATACGTGCGTTATGCCGGTTCACTACACCACTGACAAGAAAGGTCGCCTCGTAAGGAAAACCACCATTTAAGATATCATTATAGCCCTCATTACGTGATAACATTTCGACTGCAAAGTTATACCGACGCGAAGCGTCATTGGGTAACAATTTATGAACAAGTTGCACTTTGTATGCACGAAACAATAAACGTTTGTGTAAGATACGAGCCACCATTTCAGCTGAGGTTGATGGTCAGCCGGTTCTCGGCAAATCAGCAACAGATCCTGTGTTCTTGAACTTGTCATACCACGACTAAATGCTCTTGACATCGGCGGCGTCTTTCCATACGTTGGCTGAAAGTTCCTCTGCACCGTTATTGGTGATCGGGTCTCGTGGTACCAGAAGACACACTGAGGTTTTCCTGATTTGTGAACGTGTCCGGTTTCCTGCACACAGCGACGTTACTGAAACCTGCAACAAAAAACTTGGTAAGTTTGCCAACATTTTGGCACCAGTTTCACATATCTATCTTATATATAGCAGATATAAATAAATTTTGTAACGAGGGAAATTATTTTCGGGCATTCTGAATATGTATGCATTTTTGATTCATCTAAACATTTTGTTAACCGTTAATATTTGTTTTTCCCCAACATAAAGGTTTTGTTTAACCGATAGTGCATCTTGTTAGATTAACAAAATCTATTTCGTTGCTTTTCATGTATTGTTTAGTGAACAAACTATCTTGTTAGGGCTATTAAATGTATATTAGGCTTTAAATATATATTAGGCTTTATACAAACAAGCACTTTATTAGCTGGAAATCACAGTTCATCGCAATGGCCGCCTGCCACAGGTCTAGTTTTTAAGCCATTGCAATGGCGAAAAACAATAGGTATCCACGAAAAATTTAAAAATAACAATCGAGTAAATCTATATCACAAACGAGAATTCCAAATGGCAAACATCACAGCTCGAGAACGTTCCAGACAGCAGACGAAGNAGTAAATCTATATCACAAACGAGAATTCCAAATGGCAAACATCACAGCTCGAGAACGTTCCAGACAGCAGACGAAGACAAAGACAGCGCTGCACTATACCCACATAATCAAAACAAAAGCCATCGAAATCAGGAAGAATCCAAACAGTTGAAACGGATATGAACTCAGAATAACATATATTTGATACATACATATACATACACACACATATATATGCACACATTGATATAAACAGGATGTATCTAAACTATTGTAACAAAATTCAGGTGGTGGTTCCTGGGATAAAAAAAAGCAAAAATGTTCCTGTGAATTATGTCCTACAAACAACGCGATGTGATTGAGTTACAGGAAGTACATCGGACACATCACAGGCGATGCTAGAAGTGTCTGTGATGGGCAGCAAAGCATGCGAGGCGGGACAGGCGAAGCCGCTCCGAGATACCTGGGTCATGTCGATCAGCTGCACAGTAGTTATACGCTGTTCAACGTAGTTGATGTCGTTAACCGGCGTAGCATACAGNGGGTCATGTCGATCAGCTGCACAGTAGTTATACGCTGTTCAACGTAGTTGATGTCGTTAACCGGCGTAGCATACACAGCACTTGTCATGTGCCCCCACAGCTAGTAGTCCAGTGGATTGAGGTCAGGGGACTTGGCAGGCCATTGCGCTGGACCGCCCCGCCCGACCCAACGTAACAACACAGCAAGTGTCGGTAATGTCACCACAATGTGAAACACCTAACTCAATAACAACGCTTTGTAGGACATATGTTCACGGGACAAATTTTACTGATTTTGATCACAGGAATCACCTCCCTAAGTTTGTTAAAGTAGTTTAGATACATCCTATATTTATCGCACTTTGAGTGCCGTATTAGGGGAACACTATTCATTCCGGAATTGGGAAAGAATTGACCACGAGGCGTGGTAAGGAAACACCCCAGCATTTGCCTGGAGTTATTTCAGAAAACCATGGAAAACCAAGATCAGGATTACCGGACCGGTCATCAAACCCCATACCCCCGAATGCTAGTCGAGTAGCCCACCACCGCGCTATCTCCCTCCGCACTGCCATACCTCGCTCATATACTCGCACATATAATTGTGCGACGTCGAACAAACGCTTAAGGTTTACGTAAAATCAATTGCACATGTTCTAGCATTTAATTAATCAATTAATTTTTTTATCTTTCTGTGGCTTACTTCTCTTGGAAAAATTAGTCTTATGCAACCACGCAATTATCTGTCTGGTATATCTACATCCCCTCTTCCCTACTTCAACTGTCTAATCGCCTCGTTTGTTCACCAATATGTAAGATAGCGCTACATGAGAAAATATTATTCTTATATCATACATCGGGAAACAATTAACTTATTCCCACCAAGTTCAGGCGAAAAGTTAAACTTTTGTAGTCCGTCTAAACTTATATCACTTAAGCAGGTAGTCACATATTTTCAATGTAAATATTTGACGTTTGTGTGCCTTATGTCCAAACAATTTCATACAAACTATATATTCTGACAGTACCCATGACCAACATAGAATGTTCTAAAACATAACATTTTTTTTCCGCCATTTGTGGATTCTATTAACGGTTTTAAAAGACAGATAATTTATCATAAGATATATAATTACTGATTTATTGGACTATGCAGAATATCTACTAGGTGGCGACATACGTTGCACTTGAGGGGAAATGTTATTGTTGGTATTTATTACATAGTTTCTTGTTTTGTAATGTCGTAGTATCTACAGGTTGTTCCTGAACTTCAGATAGAAACTTTGTAGAATGATTGGCTATGGAAAATAGAAAAAAAAAACCATAATACGACCTACAAATAGGGACATGTAAAATTTGCATTATTTCATGGCTGCAGACTAAACTACAAGATGTATGTTTGGTTGACTTCTGCCATTGCCTAACAAGTTATGTGACATGTACCAAGGTCACTTTTGACCAATAGTGAAGGCTTAGTGGTTGACCAACCAATGTAAAGTGAAGCATGTTTGCCAGAAACCAACGGAATCAAATTCCCGCTCAAGTTGGCAAAGGGCAGTGGAGTGTAGCAGGTTGTCAAACAATAACGCGAGGCACGCCCTTGAAAACTAGGAACTAGAATCAGTTATCTGAAAAATGTCAGGAACTACGTGAGATAGAACAACACATTTGTGAATAGTGTCAGTGTGATTTGATATTCTCCACACGTGAACGTTTGGCGGGAGACATCGTCGCCCTTCGTCAGGAAACAAGTGAATGTTTTTATGTTATTAACCCACGTGGGTGTTGATCGATTGTTATCGCTTGCAAAATGTTCACAGATTGCAGATATCAAACATGGCTTACACTATCCAAGAGNTGGCAGGCCATTGCGCTGGACCGCCCCGCCCGACCCAACGTAACAACACAGCAAGTGGCGGTAATGTCACCACAATGTGAAACACCTAACTCAATAACAACGCTTTGTAGGACATATGTTCACGGGACAAATTTTACTGATTTTGATCACAGGAATCACCTCCCTAAGTTTGTTAAAGTAGTTTAGATACATCCTATATTTATCGCACTTTGAGTGCCGTATTAGGGGAACACTATTCATTCCGGAATTGGGAAAGAATTGACCACGAGGCGTGGTAAGGAAACACCCCAGCATTTGCCTGGAGTTATTTCAGAAAACCATGGAAAACCAAGATCAGGATTACCGGACCGGTCATCAAACCCCATACCCCCGAATGCTAGTCGAGTAGCCCACCACCGCGCTATCTCCCTCCGCACTGCCATACCTCGCTCATATACTCGCACATATAATTGTGCGACGTCGAACAAACGCTTAAGGTTTACGTAAAATCAATTGCACATGTTCTAGCATTTAATTAATCAATTAATTTTTTTNCGTCGAACAAACGCTTAAGGTTTACGTAAAATCAATTGCACATGTTCTAGCATTTAATTAATCAATTAATTTTTTTTATCTTTCTGTGGCTTACTTCTCTTGGAAAAATTAGTCTTATGCAACCACGCAATTATCTGTCTGGTATATCTACATCCCCTCTTCCCTACTTCAACTGTCTAATCGCCTCGTTTGTTCACCAATATGTAAGATAGCGCTACATGAGAAAATATAATTCTTATATCATACATCGGGAAACAATTAACTGATTCCCACCAAGTTCAGGCGAAAAGTTAAACTTTTGTAGTCCGTCTAAACTTATATCACTTAAGCAGGTAGTCACATATTTTCAATGTAAATATTTGACGTTTGTGTGCCTTATGTCCAAACAATTTCATACAAACTATATATTCTGACAGTACCCATGACCAACATAGAATGTTCTAAAACATAACATTTTTTTCCGCCATTTGTGGATTCTATTAACGGTTTTAAAAGACAGATTATTTATCATAAGATATATAATTACTGATTTATTGGACTATGCAGAATATCTACTAGGTGGCGACATACGTTGCACTTGAGGGGAAATGTTATTGTTGCTATTTATTACATAGTTTCTTGTTTTGTAATGCCGTAGTGTCTACAGGTTGTTCCTGAACTTCAGATAGAAACTTTGTAGAATGATTGGCTATGGAAAATAGAAAAAAAAACCATAATACGACCTACAAATAGGGACATGTAAAATTTGCATTATTTCATGGCTGCAGACTAAACTACAAGATGTATGTTTGGTTGACTTCTGCCATTGCCTAACAAGTTATGTGACATGTACCAAGGTCACTTTTGACCAATAGTGAAGGCTCAGTGGTTGACCAACCAATGTCAATTGAAGCATGTTTGCCATTAACCAACGGAATCAAATTCCCGCTCAAGTTGGCAAAGGGCAGTGGAGTGTAGCAGGTTGTCAAATAATAACGCGAGTTCGCCCTTGGAAACTAGGAACTAGAATCAGTTATCTGAAAAATGTCAGGAACTACGTGAGATAGAACAACACATTTGTGAATAGTGTCAGTGTGATTTGATATTCTCCACACGTGAACGTTTGGCGGGAGACATCGTCGCCCTTCGTCAGGAAACAAGTGAATGTTTTTATGTTATTAACACACGTTGGTGTTGATCGATTGTTATCGCTTGCAAAATGTTCACAGATTGCAGATATCAAACATGGCTTACACTATCCAAGAGTTTATTGTTTTGTCTTGCGCAATTTCCGACATTTTGCAAATAAATGATTTTTATACCCAAATTTTAAGCGTGCCACCTTAAGTCATAGATAATATCATGTTTGTTTGCCCCATTTTCCATATCGAATATGACAAAGTTTGTACCTGCAGTTCAAGATAATCCTTTGATGTATTCTTGAATTACTACTGATATCATCCTTTGGGTGAACACGCAATGCCTAATTATTATCAAGCAGGCATAAGTGTTTTACCGCTTTATAAATGTTGAGGGGGAAAGAAGAGATGAAAATATTTCTTTGATAGATGGCGGTACAGAGGTCTAGTTATATTGGAGTAAACTGGAATAGTTTCCACTCTGTGTGTGAAATACTGCTATCGCGCAAGCCACCATTAACGTCACTTTTGTTTGGTGTTTGAGATTTGTTTTGGAATTATAAAGAATATTAAATGTTACTTATTGTTTTTCACAAATGCGTCTATCTTTTATTTAGGCGACCTCTCTTGAAATACTCAGTAAAATAACACTTTATTTAATCTGAAATAAATGTTCATGTTTACGTAATTGCAGGCCTCACTTGTGGCATTATAAAATGCTATGAACTGTCCAGTGAGTCTTCGTCGTAGACGACCGTTACAAATGCGTCCTCGTGCTTCCTGGAAACCACTTCCATTTACTTATGAGGAAGACCGACTATCATTTGCGGTCGCTCTCAGCATTTCGCATCTTCTGCGAAACCGCAGCTTTGAAAGCTTCCATCGTGTATTTTTTAACGCGATGTCACGGTACGGAAAAGATGCTAATAGCTTGCGGTTTTAAGGGGTTTACTCTTCGGCTCATCGGTGAACGAATAACTCACGAACGTCAAACTTTCGTGAACTATTCTTGACGGAGGCGAACTGTCGTAAAATTACAATGTATCTATCTCGAACTCTTAACATTTTTAACACACCAATATGATAATTTTTTCTTTGCGGCCCAAGATTGTCTGAAAAAAATGACGTTCCGTTTTTTAAAGCATTATAAATGAATAAGTTCCATATGTAAGTAAACTTTCAACTTTTACCATATTTAGTTCGATGTGAAATCATATTCCGTACCGGGTTTCCATGTAAGGTTACATAGCCTGCTCGCGGTTACTTTCTGAAGCCTTGCTGAATATCTTCTTTCGGACTAACCACGACAAATCCTTCCGCCACTTGGAAAAAAAATGTACACAAGTCTGGAAAAATCACCCAGGGGAAAATAACGCACCATATTTGAACTGAAAAAAAAAATTCGTTAGTGGCTACAAAAACTGTTTGATTGATGCTTTACAAGGCGAAATTTTGTTGTTGGTAAAATACTTATTGTGGTGCCCAATAACACGTATATTGACTAGTGCTAAAGCTATTTAGTGCTCACTATCATATTTGTTTATTGAAATAACATTTATTGACTGCCACAAAATATTTAGTTGGCAGTAACAGCGTTCATGTTATCCACAGAGAAACATTTTGCTCCGACTGCAAAACTACATCCGTTATATTCTGCGCATNAGTAACAGCGTTCATGTTATCCACAGAGAAACATTTTGCTCCGACTGCAAAACTACATCCGTTATATTCTGCGCATGCGCTCTGGAATATTGGAAGCAGCCACCTCATGTCTGGCCATGACGCCATATTTGTCTGTGTTCAGTTCTTTGCATCAGGTTACCAACTAATTCATGAGGGATATTCTTAGGTACTTATGAACTGATTATACTATGCCTTTATAACAAGTAAGTAAATGTTACTCGTGTGTTTCACTTAAAAGATTTCAATTATATACGTGCTGAAGACGATGCTTTAAAGTCGAGCAAGGTAGCGTAATCGTAACACGCTGAGCTCGCACTTGCGAGGTACGAGGTTCGAATCCCGCTCATGACGAGATTGACATTAGTGTTTAGGTGTTGTTAGACCCGCCTACCTACAACCTGCAACACCTGTGTGAACCTCACTAACCCGTGTTGCCACCNGTGTTTAGGTGTTGTTAGACCCGCCTACCTACAACCTGCAACACCTGTGTGAACCTCACTAACCCGTGTTGCCACCAACGTCGTAACATCTTCGCTGCGACTAACGAACACGTTATTGTCTACAAACACGCTGGTGTTATTGTTCACCACAAAGGTCATTTTGTAGCTTCCACTAAACACTGGAATGACGAAATTTTTTTTCGTAGGCACCACAAAGTGTTTTGTCATGTCTATATTGGCAAAAGAATTTTGTGGCCGCCAACAAAATGTTTCTGGTCACCACGAAACTGGTTTTCCAGTGTGTGCATTGGGTAAACTGAAAATGGCGGAATGTTTAGTGCGATTAAACAAATTGAAAGGAGGTATGGACATTCTGTTTATACAAACAAGCGGGAAAACTCAAAATGACGACTGATAAAAATTATATTTTTATTTATAAGTTTAATTTTTTAAAAGTTATATTTTAAGACGTAAGTTTATGATTAATTTATAGCAAGTAAAACTGCTTAGAGCTTATAAATAAATATATATATATATACAAAAAGGAATTTGTGGAAATGGAAAAATATTGTGGCGTTATTTTATTTGCTGGCACATGTTGTTTCTTAGTAATTATGTTGTTCGGTAGGTATTATTCTTTCCTTTTAAAGCACAGCTTTTCGTTCCTGGTTTCCGCTGCCATCTATCACGCAAAGTTTGAAGTCATTAAAATATATTTGGTCTCTCCAATATAGCAGTAAATATTAAATAGTTCAAATACGTCAAGATGAAAAAAATTAAAATCAAGGACAGGTTTCTTTTAAGTGAAATATATATGTGGAAGAAAATTCTGTAAGTTGTAAAAAAAACATCGTCTTATGTTAATAATGTTGCAAGCATAAAAATGACTTTTCAGTTGGCACTTTCGTTAACACATATTGTTATAATTAATCATAGCGATAATATTTAAAGTCCAGTTGTTTAATCTACACCGCACATTTTCTTAATTAACAAATAATATTGCTTATGACGTTATTTGTGATGTCTTATGTTCTTTACGCTGCACGACGATCGTCCTGTCGATCTCTGCGATGTTGTAAGTGGCAAGCACATTCAAGGTCATCTTTGGTGCTTATGAATGTTTCGCTGAGGCGATGTTTTTCAAAATGTGATGATTCCGTCTTTTTCACTCTCCTTGGACATTTTCTCAGCCATGTAACATCTCAAATTCACTGCTGTTTAGCATTTTGCCTTTTGCTGCGATCTGATAGTTTGAAATTGAGAATCACCGCCTTTGTGCGGTGCACGACTTGAGGTGAATGCGGTTCTCGAGTTGGTGGATGTCGGGTTACTGGCCCTGGAACTTCTGAAAATGGAATTCTGACCTGGTGTAACCTCTTCACCCGAGGCAACTCGCACTGCTAACGAGTTTGCCTCGCTGTCTCTGCCAGTTTCGCCAGCGAAACCCAACAAACATATATTATTTTACATTAATAATCATGCATGTGCATGCTGCTATATTATTTTAATGGTAGTAAAAAAATTTGTTGAAAACAATATAAAAAATCTATGATTATATATTGCATTATTATCAAGAATTATATAGATCCTGGGGCCCCATTCAAATAACCAACTGATTAATTAAGTACTTTATAAAATTCTAATTATATAAAAAATAATTATTAAAAAAAAATTGTAATATTGTATTAAAATATATTTTAGTATTGTCTTTACATCACTATATTTCCAAAAAATAGATTATATGTGTAATGAGCTTAGAGTGTTATTTTTAAGGTAATTTAAAATTATTTTTTTTATTATTCAATTATTATACCCTGTTGCAGTATTTGTGAGCTATTACATACGAATATATTGTGAGGAACCCAGCAATAATTTGGCTTAACAAGGTTTTCTTTAAATAGCCTTCGCTTAGAAAATGTTCTTTATTTTAAAAAGCACACCTAGGTAAGCATGGATTCACGCCTAGGGCCTCACCCTGCCGGCGGCGGTTGGACTGTGGATGTGCAACTCCTAGGTGAGAATTAATTCTCTTACTTGGAGTTACTGTTCACCCAAGTCACCAAGGTAAAGAGGTTCAATATCTTTTGGAATATACCTACATTGATTGCTGAACCAGTACATATTTGGAAACACAGAATGTTATTCACGTCGTGTTCGTTCCAAAACCACATTTACTCCCGGAGAAATGTTGCCGCGCGCCACTCAGTTTCCCCCTCCCTCGGACTACGCCCTAAGTGGTCAGTGGAGGGGAGAGGCGCCACCACGCCTGCCGTTGGTGACGTCACTCCCGCCTGCCGGAGGAGTCGGTGACTCGCGAGCCACTGCGCGAAGTTTCTCGGCGGCGCGACTCGAGCTGCGCAGAACGTTCTGCGTCGGGTCACCTCGCCTATAAAAGCCCGCGGTGTGCCAAAAGAAGATCCCAGCCACCTCTCTACTAGTTTCTCCTCTCCCAATAATAAATAGCATGGTACCTACCTATCTTTCTCCTGTAGCATTTTCTCATAATGCATGTAACAATTTTTAATTATTTCCTGTCGAAATGGTTTTTACGGTGTCTGTGCCGGTTTGAGTACATTAGGGAGGTTTTTCATGGCCTAACTCAGCCATGGGAAACCCAATCCCTCTTTGCCGCGATGCACGTCTCCTTGCATGTTTTTCCTTTCCTTGTAAGCGTAAGGGGTTAGTCCTGAGACGCAATAATCCCGTTCCTACCGGGGACTAACATATAACACTTAGTTTTAGAGTAGGTTAGTAAAAAAAAAATTAAAAAAAAAAAAAACTGTGGCTGCAGTCTTGAACGTGACTAGGGCTAGTTCGGGAGGTGACAGGCGACGGCCGGCACAGTGTGCAGTGTGCGTGAGCGACTATCTGGAGAGCAGAGAGTAGGACTTACCTGTTGGACCTTAAGACAAATTAACTTTTTTTTTTCGTAAGTAACGGACATTTGTGTGATGTAAAAATATGCAGTACTGTGCATCTTGATTGCATATTTGTAATTAATGCGTGGAAATCAAATGGCTGTATGTTGGTATAAAGATAGTGACTGGGACTTGTGTTAATAGTAGGGATATATAGTTAAATTTATGGATATAAATACTTGTATATAGTTTTATATATACTATTAATTTAAAGCATTTTATATAATATATAGTTTAAACAATATATTTATATAATTTGTATAATATATCTTATACATTATCTATAATTCATATAATGTTTATTATTTATACAGCATATGGTTGTTTATAATATAAATAATTTGTATTATATATAATTTATATACAAAAAAAATTTAATTTGTTTATTTTGTTTTAGACCTCCACCATTCACGAACCTGGATATGTTCTGGGCAATTTGTAATGATATGCTGCCTTGCTATAAGCTAGTGATTATATGTTATACTTTTCAGTCACATTTTAACTTAGGATTCAGGTTTTACGAACGAGAAATTTTACGATGCTTGCTGTTAAGTCGGCAAAACACTTGTTTCGTTGTCTCAAGCAATGAACTGTAGGTCTTATGTTCGGTGATCAGTAATACAAACCCGTCGTAACGCAGAGCCGTAGCATGGTTTACGGATAAGTTAACCCCAGGCAAGATCACCAGGCACCGAGCCTCGCGGTGTACAGCACCCCTCAAAAGTAGCAACCACTGGCGTTATCTACAGCATTGTGCGTGCACTGAACTTGAGCGTGTTGCAACTACGGCGACGCTGGTGTTTGTGCCGCTGTTGCAGAGAGGCGACCGGACGGAGACCAGCGGATACACCAGGGTCTTCTTCGACGACTTCTTCGGGATTGTGGACCCGTCCGACGATGACGACGAGAAGGACGAGGCTCGCAGGAACTGCACCTGTCGTAAGTAGAAGTGAACTTCAGACCACCGTAACACAGTGCCGCATCACAGGTTCGTTCATTTATTGCTGCAGTTCAGCGTAACAAATACACTGGAGAGCCAAAAAAACTGGTATAGGCTTGCGTATGCAAATAACCGAGATATGGAACCAATCAGAGTAACGCGATGCAGTCGGCAGCTAGATCAGTTACTGCTGCTACAATGGCAGGTTATCAAGATTTAAGTGAGTTTGAACGTGGTGTTATAGTCGGCGCACGAGAGATGGAACGTAGCATCTCCCAGGTAGCGATAACATTTGGATTTTCGCGTACGACCATTTAATGAGTGTACCGTGAATATCGGGAATCCGGTAAAACATCAAATCTTCGACATCGCTGCGGCCGGAAAAAGATCGTGAACGAACGGGACAAACGACGACTGACGAGAATCATTAAACGTGACAGACGTGCAACCCTTTCTCAAATTGGCGCAGATTTCAATGACTTCTGCATACCTTCAGACATTAGTCGAGTCCATGCCACGTCGTCTTGCGGCACTTCTGCGTGCTCGCGGGGGCCTTACAATGTATTAGGCAGGTGAACCAGTTTTTTTTGGCTCTTCAGTGTATAACCGAGTGTGGATAAAAAATTATCCGCACTCCTGTTATACTGCGTATGTTGGCTACACGGTCATGGCAGCGCTTTCCATTTAAGGTAAGGTCTATTCTAGCCGTATTTATGGGGAAAAGAATTTCCTTATGGGACAGTTACGATGGTGCTCCAAAGAGGTCGCTTTTAAATTATTGGTAAATGGGGACATTCTATTTATTTGCATGCGAAAGTTTGTGTTTGGCCCTAATTGTGAGACACAGGCCTACCTACGGTTGCCAACTGTCCCATGTTGCACGGGGTTTCCCGTGTCCTGGGGTTGAAATAGTTATTCCGTACGGACATCGAACGGGATGTCACAGGCCTATATCCAATATCTCAGACTTCTTCGAAAATGAACTGAACACAGTGTTGGTGATTTTACACCTCCGCGATAATACGCACGTTTACTCTGATGCTCTAATCGTATAGCCACAGATAGTTTCAATTTATGCCGGCAGATGACATTCGACAACAAGACAAGTGCGTTCGTGGGAATAGAGCTCGCCGCCGAGATGTGTACAGTATCTTCTCCTCCGGCGTGTGCTGGTGCAGTCTGTTTTAAAGCCGATTAATTCATTAACAAAAATCGCACTGAATTATGACTGTGGTTGCAACTAATATTTCGTTGTATATCTTCTGAGAAAATATCGACTGGTTCGTGATACTGACTTGTGCACATTACAGTTAGTATTTGAAACTGTTCTTTTTTATAATATTTCCCTTAATCACTCCACTGGGTCTGAGGTCGTGTGTCGAGTTGTCGGAAGTGTACCTAACCTCAAATATGAAAAAGTTGGTATATTCTGTTCACGGTAAAGTGATCACATTTGTGGCTCTAGTTACTTTGTATTTCAGCCGGTCTTTATCCTTTAACCTCCTTTTTAAATAAATATTGCCATGTAAGTAATAAGCACAGATTGTAGATTCCACCGCGCTCGAAAGTTAACGTCTAAGGCTAAAATAAAATATATTTATTGACTATTATTCCCAATGAGAGGGCTTTCAAAAGTGCTCACTTTATCGTGAATAGCCTATAGAAAAAATGTGTGCGTAGAATGTATAAAGTGTTTTGTTGCGAATAAGTGCGTATGAATGTCTAAAGAAGTTCAAGGATGGCTGCACAAGTGTCTACCACGAAGATGGAGCCACACGCCTAACGCCTTTTAAATTGTGTAGGAAAAAAGTTGAGCAATGAGGGTTTTCAGCAGGAAACGGCCCCACGGAGGGCGCCAATTTAACGCCTATTAAATTGCATAGGACATCAGATAATTGGAATAAAGAATTAGCCACAAATTTGGGCGCCAGTTTAACGCCTGTTGGCGGGGTGGTGTTGGGTTATTGGAAGTTTTGAGGGGCGGTGAAAACCATTGTTAGATGGGTTTGGATTTGGACGCCGGACTAGGTGCCAGATACCGTTGGCAGGTGGTGTTGATTGCTTCTGCTGCTGATGATGATCTCAGGGTACGGCGGGCCGTTCACCAGGACGTGCGCAGTCCCTCGGTGAAATTGTTGGATGAGCCCTCTGGACAGGAAAACCAGGCGTTCCCTACGCCTGATACTTAACGGAAGTGGGCCTGTGCAGGCTGACCCACGAGCCTTTTACTGATGAAAACACGGCGTTGAGCATGCTGATAATTAAGGTAAATTATGTGGAATTACGCTGACAGCGGGTTGTAGGATATCTGGACTTCCAAACGCCCCGAGACAGTGCTTGAAATGAAAAACACTAAATCTGAAAACTTGCGTGTTATTACTCTTGCACAAAACTTTACATCACTCTAGGTGAAAACTTTGCACGGGTTCTGGCCAGATAGGCAAAACTGCGAAAGTACACAGGCGTGCGCAAAAACACTGAATTACTGGTGCGTTAAGCTTCCCCGGGCGATGCTGTTCCCGGGAAAGAAGGGGGGAGGGGCGTCTCCGGGTGAAGAAAATAGCAGGTTCCAGGTAGTTACGTCAGACGATTGCAGCTGAAGATGATTGGCGCGGAGACGTGAAAGCAGCAGAGCGCGACGCAGCGCGTGCCGACGTCTGGAGACTCTCGACGGCGACTGGCACTGGCGAGCTCGCGAGGCGTGGACTAAGGCGGCACGTGGCTCGCCCTGCACTACTTCCCGTCGAACTAAAACACTCGCACAAATAAACGGGCATGAACCCATGCATAAAACACGAATAAATACATACGTAATATTACACTGCACATGAACAAATACCATTTAAATGTGGATGGCGTGAACTGAGGGTGAAACAACAAAGGTGAAACATACGTGAATTTTCAAATATACATAATTAAAGAACTGAAACGCTTATAGGGGCATCTTTCAGCGCCCACACGCCCGACGTGTCTTTCTTATGCTTTTAGTTATTTGATATTAGTTTGCCGCTGGTGCCGGTTCATTCAGCGGGCGCGTGGCGTGGCAAGCGGTCTGGAAGGGACGCCGCTATCCTGCATCATGGCTGTCCACATACATGACTCATGTCAAAATCCCGCTTGCATGTGAAATGATTTTGTTAGATTCACAAACGGCAGCGGATTGTGTAGCAAATCATTTGCGTATCAACCAATGCGCTGCCTATGAAATCCTTGATGACAGCGGTGCATCAGTGGCTTTGCAGCCAAGCCTACATTATGTTACATTGAGGAAATATGAAAGCTTGTTGACACGTTGATAATAACGTGCATTGAATAGCAAGAAGATTACGTAAACAAATGATCTCCATGTCTTTCCTACATCTTGATTAAAGTAAATTCCACAGCACTACTATTTAGTATCGAAATCAAATAATTAATATTCTCCTTCCAAACATTTTGTGCCTGTGCTTTTTCCAGGAATGTGTTCATCGGTTTATGAATTTGCCAGTTAAATTTGCAACTAGAGAGAGAATGTTGGCTTGCTCGCAAAACATTCAGAAATAAATTACATTGAACAGACATAAGCACGAATAGCGAGGCAATGAAAATTAATAATGCTCAGAGCTAAATACTTTTATTCAGTAGCAGGCAGAAGATTATCTTTTATAGTTACAGCAACACAGGCGGTATTTCAAATCAAATAATATATATTCGAATATAATTTGTTCATAAAATACAGTTAAAAATGTTTTTTACTGTCAAGCCTAGTGCAACAATTTTTTTCAACAATGCGTATATTTGGAGTTATAATATGACTTACAGGTAATTCAGAATGAAATGTAACTACAAAAATTCGTTTACATAAAATATAAGGGATAGTCACAACTTGCAAACAAGCATTTTCATGGAAATTAATGTAAAACTATATAATTGTCAACTCTTGAAACAGGTNAATGCGTATATTTGGAGTTATAATATGACTTACAGGTAATTCAGAATGAAATGTAACTACAAAAATTCGTTTACATTAAATATAAGGGATAGTCACAACTTGCAAACAAGCATTTTCATGGAAATTAATGTAAAACTATATAAATGTCAACTCTTGAAACAGGGTTTTTTTTTTATTTTGCTGACGGCTGCAATATTGCATGCAAAACTTCTTCGGCTCACGCATAAAGGTGGCGACGGGACTTATGGCGTGTCCACTAAGAGTACTGGTTACCGAAAAATTAATTATTTTATATTTGTACGAAATGTTGTTCGGCTTGTATGTATTACTTACGAGCCCAGTCGAGCCTCCAGAATGGACCCGGTGGGTCATGCCCCCCCTCCCCTAATGCGGCAATCCAAAGTGTGTGTCGTCCGAGTGTGGTTGTTACAAACAAGTGTAACCGACCTTTGAACTAGGGTGTAGGAATGGTAGCCAGAAAGCACAAGACAATAATTACTGCTCTTCTCTCTTCACCCTTCTTGTATTATGAACACACCCGCCCTATGGCTAGAGAGCCAGTACAGTTGCTAGGTGTTCCGCTGTAGTTCGACTGCCCCCTGTGCATGACGCAGTGGGGGTGCAGGATGACTATGGACACGCTGTGAAGCAATCACTCCCCCATTTGCTTCCGTTATAATATTCTGAATGGAAGCCAGACAACAGTCTGTGTGTTGATTTTAACGTTTGCATATGCTAAAAAAAAACCTTAATATAGGATTATTTTGTGTATGTCTCTGCATTTGTGTACGAGTGCACATATGTATGTAGGAACATATATACGTATATTATAATTACAGATTATGCTACATGAAATTGAAAATTTAACCCCCCTCCCTTTTACCTTTTATGGAAATGTCTACGCACGCTAATGATTGCGAGTACCATTTCCTCACGCGAAGGAATTCTAGACGGAATATTTTTCTTACAATTGCCAGTCAAAATCACAATTTTTGTGTTTCTGAGAAGTGCAAATAATAAAAAATAACTCGCCGAAATGAAATAATTCACATTAAAATGAGGTGCCACGAGTTACATCAAAATCTTTAAATTCACTGTGTAAAATGTTTTCGCATTTTTAGAAATTTTTCAAAATGCAGACATTATTTTACATTTACTATTTTTAGTAATAACGGTTTAAAATTATTTAGTACATTATCTTTGAGTCACCCTAGTTAAATTTTCTGTAAATTATTTAGTTTACTATTATTTCACATCCCAAAAGAACTAAAATTGTGATTTTGACTAGCAATAATACAAAAACTACACGATATATATAATTTTTATGCGAGGATAGAGTACAAGTCTTGTAAATAATGTCTACAAGTTGAAGGGGCCGCGGTGGTGTAGTGGTTAAACTACTCGCCTCACACCTAGTCGAACTGGCCTTGATTCCCGGCGGGGTCGCTCCAGGATTTTCGCATGTGAGGGTCGTGCCGGACGATGCAGCTAGTTGGTGGGTTTTTTTCGGGGATCTCCCGTTTCCCCCACCTTGCATTCCGACGCTGCTCCATACTCACCTCGCTTCGCCCTCGTCGGCTCTCAGGACCTCGATGCTAAGAGCCGCACAAATATCTTCACTCTCTCATTACAAGTTGAATTGTATTTCGAACCAGTATAAAACAACGAATTTTTTTTTGGTGACCAACCCCCTTAAGCCTAGTCCACAATATCACGTCCTTCGGACACCTAACTGCTGAATTATACTCACGCGAGGCCTCAGATAGCGGTCCCCATATCCCAACGTCCCATGTCCCGTGATCATTCACCAAATTCATCTTTCGTCCGCGACGTGCCATAAGTCCTGTTTGCACCCATACATTTATTTTAATTCCGGAGTTTCTCAACTCATTCATTTTCCTACCACTCACGATAAACAAAATTAAATTCGATGTAGTCCAGGTGGAATTTGTTAGGAATTAAATAGAATACAGAAAACAAAAGAAATACACATTTTTTTTTAAATTCTGATTAGCTGACACTTGCGTCATCTTTACATTCTTTTGAAGTTGGTTCAGTGTCTCACATGGACATTTATCTTTATGTCAATCTTTATGTGAATACACTTCTGCGCGATCTGTATCCTGAACATAATTGTGAATCGGCGTTTAGTGCCCTACCACTGGTTCAGGAAGCAGAGTGGAAGCACAGAGTAATTAACTACACAGAGGTGAAACATCCGCATGTCCAGTTAACTCCAGCTGCACACACCAGCAATGTGTCGGAACGCCGTTCGCCAACAGCACCTGGTCACAGAGTAGATGGCTATACAGATACGAAATGGAGTGGTCGTTCCTTTGATGTGGGCGCACCCATTCTCTGATTGACTGCGCGAGGCTCCGGGAACGTTCATTGTGACTGACTGGCTGGTGTGTAATGCGAGAGGTCCCATGTTGGCTGGGCTGTCTACTGGCCAGTAGGTTAGTAGGTGTTGGTTGGCAATCGGCATTCCGTCATGCCACTAGCCAGTGACGCCATTTTGCTGGCGTGAGCGACTGGAGATGGTGGTACAAGTTACCGTTTAATATCTACGTTCTTAGATTATTCTGCAGCGTGGTATCTTAAACAATTCTTGTGCTATTTCATTTGTAATATTAACTGTTCAGAGGACAGTTCCATGTGACTGTGAGGAGTTGGGGAGGAAGGGCGGCGTCCTTCTCCGTACCTGCCCCTGATGTGAGGGTTGTGTGTTGTGGTTGCAGCGCAGTGCGGTGTGGTGAACCAGGAGATCCGCATAGTGGGCGGACGGCCGACTGGCGTGAACCGCTACCCCTGGGTGGTGAGGCTGGTGTACGACGGCCAGTTCCACTGCGGCGGCTCGCTGCTAGACAGTCGCTATGTCCTCACCGCCGCACACTGCGTCCGCAGGTCAGCACAGTACACACTCAGCTCTCTGCACACCTCTCTCTCTCATGTTCCACTCTCCCAGTACCTTCTTTACACACCTCTCTCATATTCCACTCCACCACTACCTTCTCTACACACCTCTCTCTCTCTCTCTATCATGTTCCACTCCACCACTACCTTCTCTACACACCTCTCTCTCATGTTCCGCTCCACCACTGCCGTCTCTACACACCTCTCTCTCATGTTCCACTCCACCACTACCTTCTCTGCACACCTCTCTCTCATGTTCTACTCTCCCAGTACCTTCTTTACACACCTCTCTCATATTCCACTCCACCACTACCTTCTCTACACACCTCTCTCTCTCTCTCATGTTCCACTGCACCACTTCCTTCTCTACACAACTCTCTCATGTTCCACTCCACCACTGCCTTCTCTACACTCCTCTCTCTCATGTTCCACTCCATNATGGCTAGAGAGCCAGTACAGTTGCTAGGTGTTCCGCTGTAGTTCGACTGCCCCCTGTGCATGACGCAGTGGGGGGTGCAGGATGACTATGGACACGCTGTGAAGCAATCACTCCCCCATTTGCTTCCGTTATAATATTCTGAATGGAAGCCAGACAACAGTCTGTGTGTTGATTTTAACGTTTGCATATGCTAAAAAAAACCTTAATATAGGATTATTTTGTGTATGTCTCTGCATTTGTGTACGAGTGCACATATGTATGTAGGAACATATATACGTATATTATAATTACAGATTATGCTACATGAAATTGAAAATTTAACCCCCCTCCCTTTTACCTTTTATGGAAATGTCTACGCACGCTAATGATTGCGAGTACCATTTCCTCACGTGAAGGAATTCTAGACGGAATATTTTTCTTACAATGGCCAGTCAAAATCACAATTTTTGTGTTTCTGAGAAGTACAAATAATAAAAAATAACTCGCCGAAATGAAATAATTCACATTAAAATGAGGTGCCACGAGTTACATCAAAATCTTTAAATTCACTGTGTAAAATGTTTTCGCATTTTTAGAAATTTTTCAAAATGCAGAAATTATTTTACATTTAGTATTTTTAGTAATAACGGTTTAAAATTAATAAGTACATTATCTTTGAGTCACCCTAGTTAAATTTTCTGTAAATTATTTAGTTTACTATTATTTCACATCCCAAAAGAACTAAAATTGTGATTTTGACTAGCAATAATACAAAAACTACACGATATATATAATTTTTATGCGAGGATAGAGTACAAGTCTTGTAAATAATGTCTACAAGTTGAAGGGGCCGCGGTGGTGTAGTGGTTAAACTACTCGCCTCACACCTAGTCGAACTGGCCTTGATTCCCGGCGGGGTCGCTCCAGGATTTTCGCATGTGAGGGTCGTGCCGGACGATGCAGCTAGTTGGTGGGTTTTTTTTCGGGGATCTCCCGTTTCCCCGACCTTGCATTCCGACGCTGCTCCATACTCACCTCGCTTCGCCCTCGTCGGCTCTCAGGACCTCGATGCTAAGAGCCGCACAAATATCTTCACTCTCTCATTACAAGTTGAATTGTATTTCGAACCAGTATAAAACAACGAATTTTTTTTTGGTGACCAACCCCCTTAAGCCTAGTCCACAATATCACGTCCTTCGGACACCTAACTGCTGAATTATGCTCACGCGAGGCCTCAGATAGCGGTCCCCATATCCCAACGTCCCATGTCCCGTGATCATTCACCAAATTCATCTTTCGTCCGCGACGTGCCATAAGTCCTGTTTGCACCCATACATTAATTTTAATTCCTGAGTTTCTCAAATCATTCATTTTCCTACCACTCACGATAAACAAAATTAAATTCGATGTAGTCCAGGTGGAATTTGTTACGAATTAAATAGAATACAGAAAACAAAAGAAATACACATTTTTTTAAAATTCTGATTAGCTGACACTTGCGTCATCTTTACATTCTTTTGAAGTTGGTTCAGTGTCTCACATGGACATTTATNAAATTCTGATTAGCTGACACTTGCGTCATCTTTACATTCTTTTGAAGTTGGTTCAGTGTCTCACATGGACATTTATCTTTATGTCAATCTTTATGTGAATACACTTCTGCGCGATCTGTATCCTGAACATAATTGTGAATCGGCGTTTAGTGCCCTACCACTGGTTCAGGAAGCAGAGTGGAAGCACAGAGTAATTAACTACACAGAGGTGAAACATCCGCATGTCCAGTTAACTCCAGCTGCACACACCAGCAATGTGTCGGAACGCCGTTCGCCAACAGCACCTGGTCACAGAGTAGATGGCTATACAGAGACGAAATGGAGTGGTCGTTCCTTTGATGTGGGCGCACCCATTCTCTGATTGACTGCGCGAGGCTCCGGGAACGTTCATTGTGACTGACTGGCTGCTACGTAATGCGAGAGGTCCCATGTTGGCTGGGCTGCCTGCTGGCCAGTAGGTTAGTAGGTGTTGGTTAGCAATCGGCATTCCGTCATGCCACTAGCCAGTGACGCCATTTTGCTGGTGTGAGCGACTGGAGTTGGTGGTGCAAGCAGCCGTTTAATATCTATGTTCTTAGATTATTCTGCAGCGTGGTATCTTAAACAATTCTTGTGCTATTTCATTTGTAATATTAACTGTTCAGA